>WTSP01021626.1:0-11669 GCA_025331215.1 Actenoides lindsayi | reverse complement strand
TTTATATTATTTATTATTTTATCTTTGTTTGAAATTACTAAAGAGTCAAATTATATTTATATTCACATTTTTTACTGCTAGCTCTTCCACTCTTGTTTCATCTTCCCTGCACTGCATATTTCTTTCAAGAACACCTAAGAAGTTAGGTTCAGAGCCTGATAAGTCTCATTTCTTGATAAACTGCACTAGTCCCTCATTGTAAATAATTAATTTATGATAAACAGAAATTATTTCACAGCTGTTTGAGATCAGCAGAAGAAATATTAAGTTTTCAAATAGCTCAATTAGTAATAGTATAATTAAAACTTTTAAAAAATTAAAATGAAATCAGAAACTTCAGTGTGAGTCACCAAATAGTGAAGAGAAATAGAAGGTATTACTGGCTACTCACCTGAAACATAGCTTGAATTCCTACTAAAAAAGCTGTGCATAAGAGTCCACTGCTTTGTTTTAATTTGACTAAAAATGTCACTAATGACAATACAATCTTTCATATAATGCACATGTATAATAAAGATGCAGTTCACTACAGAAGTTGTTATAGAGTATATTTTAATGAAAAAGCTATTTCTACAACATATTGCATAGTAAAAGCATTTGGAAGAAGTTTATTATATATAATGACTATCTTTGCAAAGTCAAAAGTAATCTTACTGCTCAGGGACATTTTCATATTATAATTTATGTCTTGGATACTTTGTAATTAATTTTTTAATTTATATTATTTTTTTATGATTTATTCTGCTTCTTGATATTTCCATGTTAACTTCAATAAGAGATGGCTAGGATGGATTTTTCTTTTCCTGTGGTCACTACCACTGTTTATAAATTCAAAGTTCTAGTCCAAAGCATGATTATTTCTATTTGTGCCTAAGAAAATAAAAGCACTTATGCTAATATCATTTCAATTAGACAGTCCTTTCATTCTTTGCATATGTAAAACCAAAGAAGCATCTGTTAAATGTGTTAAGAATTAATCAGGCATAATCTTTTGAGGTTTAAGGTGTTTGATAGGGGAAAAAAAAATAAATACTTTTTTTTGTTTTCAGACATTATTTTACATAGGACATGAACAGTAAAAGGAAGCATGATTTCTGGTGAAGTTAGACACCTAAATTTAAAACGCTAATTTCTTTTGAGACTGTGTAGGATACACATTATTTTGGAAATTTGATCATACAAAATTTGTAAGTTTGTGGTCACAATGCACAGAATGGATCTTAAAATTGTCAACATTTTTTCTAACAAGAAATAGCTGGAAAACATCAAATTAGGGGAAAAGGAAAGGAAAAACAGAAAGGAAATTAAGGTAAGCATTTAATTTTGTTTTAAATTATCCATTTATTTTTATTGTGTATTTCACTGAAGGGTTCTGTAGATTTCCAGTGATGCACTGAAAGGAGAACTCAAAGCTACAGTAACTACCAGTGTAGGAGTATCAGGATAGGAATGTTCTTTTTCTACTACCATCTGTCTTTGTGAAGGACAGACACATTCTGGAGGTGACTAAATGGGCTTTGGGGAAAAGAAATGGTCAGTTAGTACACAAATGTATCTTGACAGAGTGGTACTGGAGTTAGGGCTTGAAGAGGTAGCTTCTCTATCTTTTCCCTCCTGTAACTCAAGGGAAAATAAAAGATAAGGAAGTGTTTCCTATAAGGGAAAACAATTTTGACAAAAAAGGTATCATTGGTGAATAGGGGAAAAATACAATACTGAAAACCCGACATCACTTCAACAGAGATTTGAAATCTACAGTTCTCATGGAAATACCAGGCAAAGTCCAATCACTCTTTAATTTAACAGAGTTTTAGAATAATGATCATTTTGTTTTACTGACCACATCAATAGCAATAATCCATTGCATACTATTTGTTGCAATAAAGCATACTGGATTAATTGAATACTAGTATGTAAAAAGAAATAGAGTTTCAATATGTAATTCAAAAAGAATGAAGCTGGCTGTTTGATATTTGGATTTGATATGTCAAAACTTGTACCATATATTGACACACTGACATTTTGCAAGATACTGGGGAAAAATCTATATAATACTACTTCAAAATATGACAGCATATACAATTTATATATACTTTACTGAATACACATTACAATTCTAATTTGGTTGTGAAATTGTCATGCCACTGTTCCCAGTGAAGGACTTGGTTATTCAAAGATCTAGGAAAAGATACGATTACATGTTTGTACAAGTTTTGCTTGCAAAACACAAGGAACCTGCAACAATATATTAATCTATCTCATTAGAACTTAAATCATAAGGAGAAAAAGCACTGAGAAAGTAGCAAGCAGGAAAATAAAAAAGAATAACTTATTAATAAAGGATACATATTTCCTAGTGTCAATTATGATGATAAATAACACAAGCAATTGGTAAACTAAGTCATATGCCTTTATGGTATGTATAGTCAAGAAAAGGATTCTTAAAGATATACAGCATACAAACAGTCATGGATCGATTTCAGCAACATCTTAGACCATGCTACCGGCTTACACAGGAAAAGACTGGAGGTTTGGTCACATTTACATGTAATAAGGTTTAGGTATGGCTATGATCAGTAAACAAAATAGAAAGCAATTTGAATGATCTGACAGATTATGCTTTTTCCTAAATATTACTATGTTTCTACGTATCTTCAAACAAAGGAAATATTTTTGTCTATTAACTGTTACTGTTACAGCATGAGTATGTTTATAAACAAAGGACAGAAGTTTATTTCCAAAAGAAAAAAAAGCCAAGTGTCATGTGATTTTTAGTTATAGTTTAAAGGTTATCAATACTCTCGCCTCATTCAGAGATTATATCATATCAGATTTTTAGCTACAGATTCCATGTCTCAGGAATTCCTGATATATAAAAGAATTTCCACTGTAACTACTCTTCTTACCCAGAAGAACTAGTATGATTTATTTAGCCTCAGTTATGACTACAATAAGTTTTATGTTTGTTTTGGGTTGGATTTTTGTTTGTTTGTTTCTTTTTCTAAAAGATGAGAAAGAAAGACCTGCCCTTATGTGTGGCGTGGCTATTTTTCTAACAAATAGCATGTGTGAGAACAGGGAATGAATCTTGCACTGAATGCAAATACAAAGAGGCTGGAACAACGTCAGCATGAAATCCATAAGAAAGTGCACTCCACAGCACCTCCAGCTGTGCCTGACTGCTCCAGGTGACAGACCCATCAGAGTGCGTTACATCATCTTTCTTGTGCTCCTGGGTTCCATTACAGGAGAAACAGGTATGCAAAGGCAAGAAAGGAGAGGAGGATGATTTTCAGGTCTTGTGCCTGTATGAATTCACAAGAAGTTTAGGGTATAATGTGTTATATAGAACACCTGTCCAAGGGTATAGCGTCAGTCAGTAAAAGTCTATGGGGAGAGCGGGAAACAGAACAAAACAAAACAAACCCAAAACTATAAGCAGCTGCTCTTTCCCTGGTATGTAGATGGTGATAACCTTCTGCATCCTTGGTGAATTGTGCCAGTTGTCAGGGTACTTCTCATTTCCTGATCACATAAAGCAATGAGCCAGAATGTGAACGTTTCACAAAGAAAAAAAGCATAATTAATTTAGGGAAGGTAATGGGGCTAAGGTCACTTATGGGACAGCCAGATGAGTTTTCTCTGAGAATGCAAGTAGAAACCAACAGCAGCCACTACTGAGAATAATACTTTATGTATATCACAAGGGCTCGAGATTTATAGTATAAGGAAAAACTAGTTATAGGCATTCTCCATGACAGTATTTTTTTCAGAGGGACAACAGTTACATCTGCATGATTTTTTTATTGCATAATTTATCTAATGTTTGTTACTGTAAGCATAATTTTTTCCAGAATTATGTTGTATTGTATATTGTATGTCCTTATAGACTTTATGGATATACATACTTCCCTCTTTTCCTATTCAGAGTTATGTTCTGTCTTTTAAAGTTAAGTTATTCACTAGTCAGACAGCAGTATGCTGGCCCAGCTAATGAATGAGTCCTGTAAGGCTTTACCTAATAACTGCACCTCCAATAAAATAAGTTAGTCTCTTAATTTAGGTTCAGAAAATGAACTGTTCTGTAGAATTCTATCCACACAAATAGTTTAATAGCACCATGGGACTCCTCATTCATATAAACATTTGCAAAAGCTGCAGTTAAGTACATAGATTTTTGAAAAAAAAGAGGTGTGCCTACTAGCTAAAATAACACAGCACTGGTTCGAAAAGTAAATGAAAATGTTCAAATACCCTCAACTATAAGTTGCATCTTTCTCTTTTTTTGTTGTTTTATGGAATTGTATTTAGATCTAATTTAATTCAGGACGATTTTTTCCACAACCCTATAAAACACATATTAAACTTTACAGAGACCAGTCTTTAGGATAATTTAAAAATTCTGGTAGAACAATACTATTTGTCAAGTTTTAAATGCCTTTTCTATAACATTCTATGAGCTATTACCTTGCTGACATCTCCCATTATTCACCTTGGTTAAAAGCCATTTAGAATGTTCAGAAGTCCATCGAGTTAAACAGCTGGGGCCTTAAGTCTAATTTCAGACAATAGCATAAATAGGAATATTTAAATTCAAAGAGAAAATCTAATCTGTATACATATCTATCAGCATGCTTAACAGTATTCAGAACTCAGAAAAATAGCTTTCCCTGTGAACAATTTTGAGTCCTATTTCACAGGAGCATAAAACAATGCTCTTACCTTTTGAGTACCTGCTTTGGGACTGAAGTAAATTTGAAGAACCACATGCAAGAAAAACACTGTCTGATGTGATGCCTGAACTACTGAGAAAATACAGTTTAATATGTAGAAAACCCCCAAGATGACTCATATCTGCTCTATTTCTTAACTTAAAAAACAGTCTGTCAAATATATTTTAGATAATCAACACTACTTTCAAGCTCTTTATATAAAATGCAACCTTTGTTACTGCCTCAAAAAACAAAGCATGAAGAAACCATTAGTAGCTCCAGAAGAATATTTGTTTCGTAGAATATTTGGTAGCATTAAACCAACTTAGTTTTAAAGCATTGTGTAATTTATGTAACCATAAAGTTATTGTAAAATTTCATCTCATTAGGACTATTGATTTTGTTTATGAATTTTACAGGCCATGATGTTTTTCAAATTTCAACAAAATTAGTAAGAATGTAGACTCAATTTAACAATGACCCAAGATACCTCACTCTGTCTTTATGTCCAAAGCTACCTCTGTTTGAGGATTAACCTTAGGGCATCATATGTTCCTACAGAAAATGGTCATCTCCTTTTTTTTCTTTGTCTGTTCTTGTTTTCCTTGCATTTGCTCTTTTGTCCTATTCCTCATGTTTGATCAGATACTAGCAAACTTCACTGACAATACAGTACTGTGGGGGGGGAGAGAAGAAGGGAAGGCCAACTTTTATCTGTGCCAAACTGATGATGATATGAATGAAAAAGTCTGTCTGATCACTCCTGGATTCTAGCTGGCTTCTAAAAAAAAAAAAAAAATTTAAAAAATAAATAAAAAAAAATACAGTAATACATAAACATGAGGAAGGTATAGGATTGGAACGGGGAGAACAGAATACTATAATTGTATGTCAAATCCATATCCAAATCCCCAAATATACATAACTCATTTAAGAGACCTCTCCAACTTACTTTTCAGAGGAACAAATGAAAAAAAGTATTTCAGAAAATGCAGAGATACAATACTCAGAAGCAACTAAAAGTACTGTTAATGACCTTGAAAGACAGAGACTTTATAAAAAGTTTATCAGAGGCTCAAATCTGCCTAGCTAGAAGAATTATGATATCACAGTTGCCATACAGATGAGTAGACCATAAAATCCATCAAGAACTAGAGGGTAGCTGGAACATATAAACAAAGACATTTCAATGTACAAAGATTCCAGAGAAGATCATAAAGAACACTCTGTACACTTAATACTTGAATCCTCTAAAGTCAACAACAAAGCCATCACTGATGCGATAAGATTTTAATGTCACTTCTTGATTTTATGTTCCATACCATTAATAGCGTAAGACATTACAGACAGTAGCAATTTGAGTAAAAAAATACAAGAAAGAAATATGCATCCATTATAATATGTAAAGTCATATGTATTAAAATGAACACTAGCAATAGTATAAAGCATACAGCAAAAGTAGTATTATATTTCTTTTTCATACTGCACTAGAGGCATAAAAGACATTCCCTGGACTATCAAAAAGCTAATTTCCATACTTCATCTTTTTATTCAGTACTTTAATTTCTGCCAAACTTAACCTCAGATTTATTCCTCATGCTAACTTCAGATTAATTTAACATTAAATCTGAATTGTCTGGGTTCTGGGTTTGATACTGATAGTATTTTGATTCATTTCAGGTGATTACACTGAATAAGTAAAATATTAACTGCTCCTTTATTGGTATGTGTTCAGTCAAAAACATCTTAGCTTTTGGGTGGTTTGTTGTTTGTTTTTCTCTAAAAACATAAATAAAAAAATAAATATCTCAAAATTCCAAATATAAGTACATGTTTTTTTATGAAGTGATTATTTTGCCCTGGGAGCATTGTAATGTTGACTGAATGAGACCTAAGTAGCTAGAAGCCAGCAATCATGTATCAATACTAGAGTATTACAGAATCACAAGAATTGCTATGGTTCAAAAAGGCCTTTAAGATCACCAAGTCCAACCATTATATAACTCTACAAGGGCCTTAAGCACCCCATCTGGATGGTTTTTAAATACATCCAGGAATGGCAATTCAACCACTTCCCTGGGCAGCCTGTTCCAGTATTTGATAACCCTTTCAGTGTAAGCTTTTCATGATGTTGAACCTAAACCTCTCCTAGTGCAACTCGATGCCATTTCCTCTTGTCCAATCAGTTGTGACTTGTAAGAAGAGACCAACACCAAACTCTCTACAACCTCCTTTCAGGTAGTTGTAGACAGTGATAAGACCTCTCCTCAGCCTCCTTTTCTTCAGACTAAACAACCTGTTCCCTCAGTCACTCCTCAGAAGACTTGCTCTCCAGACCTTTCACCAGTTTCATTGCCCTTCTCTGGACCCAGTCCAGCACCTCAATGTCTTTCCTATACTGTGGCGCCCAAAACTGAATCCGTTCGGGCTCCATAGGCTTATGTGCATCCATCTGGAGCAGCAAGTCTCAAACAAGTTCAGAGCTGATTAGGAGTTTATCATCCCCCAGTCACAGTTTTCTAAGAGAGGACTCTGGATATCCAAGGCCTTATTATCGGTGTTAAAGGAAGAAGCAAAGAAGGCATTAAATGTCCCCGCTTTGTCTATGTTGCTATTTGTGAGGTGACTGACCTCATAAAGTATTAGAGATAACATTAGTATGTTTGTTCTCTTGCTGACAATATATCCTTCACAGTGAAGGATATGTTAACATGCTAATATGTGAAGGACATGATAACATGTCCTGCACAGTGCTGGCCAGCTTGAACTCTGATCGAGCTTTGGCCACATGACTTTTCTTCCTGCAGTGAGAAACAGCATTTCTGTAGTCCTCCAGTGTCCTTTCCTCTAATGCCCATACTCTTTTCTTTTCTGCCTAAGTTCTAGAAGAAGCAACCTATTCAACCAAGCCAGCCTTCTGCCCTGCTTGCTTGACTTTTGACACTTTGGAATTAAGATAGCTCTTAAAAAGCAAGCAGCTATTGTATGACTCCAAGTCTATAGTGGTTAGTAATCTAGTGCAGGAGAATTTATTCTTCCAATGAGGAATAAAACATTAGATGCATAAGGTGAGAAATAAAGAAGGAGCTGGCATACAGTTGTTCACAGCCATAGCTACACCTAACAGATAAGAAGGCCATTAAGGAAAAAAACCAACAGAAGACTTAAGGTCTTAATTAACCTTACAGTAATGGCACTGGATTTTAACGGTGTCAGGCCATAGGCAAGACAGAGTTTGGAAAAGCAACAGAAAGAATTTGGAGAAAAATAAACAAAAGGAATAATTTCACAGCTTGCTGTGGTCCAACTAGGAGGTTTATTAATCCTAAAATGGTATAATAGCTGTAATCAGATTGGTATAGGCCTTTCTTACTCTGAAAGAGGCAAACTTACTAACTTCAACCAAAGAATGCTTAGGTAAGACACAGATTTCAATGACAATATGTAGTCTAATAGGTTGAATAAGCTTTTATTAATAGAAAAACTTATGTTTCTTTGATAAAATTGATTGAATTTTATGTAAATTTTTCCCCCACATGTCCAATCAACATGCTGTTAATAATGTTAGGATGATATGTTAATCCTTTCTTATGTAGCTATACACTCAGTCTGAAAAATAAGCATACAAGTAACCTAACAGATACTTGCAATACACATAAAAGCAGAATGCCCTTGGCCCTAAGGGATACTGCCAGGCAGGGATATCAGTATATTGACAATTATGTGTTAAATCTGTTAAATAGAACAAGTCAGAAATGGTTATTGAGGGGAAAACTGTAGGTGGAGTTAATTTATAAACAGCAATTGCTCAAATACTGGTTTTATGGATGAACTTAGTTTTATTTATGTCAATTACTCTAGTTCAAAAAGTTAGACTATGTTTATGAATCAGCTTGAGATGTCAATTTTTGAGGTAATGTCAACATAGAAGAGAAAGTAAGGTGAGTAGAATATCAGCTGAGCTAACAGAAAACCAAAGCATGAGGTTGCAGTATAAAATCTCGTAAGAAGAATCTAAAAAGTTTCAGTTTGTGATGTGTTATACATGCTGTCCTCATTAGAAGGATTATAACAATTAGTGTATGTACCCAGAGAGACAGAAAAAAACCCACAATTGAACATCTGTTAGCCCCCATGTGAGTTTCATTTCTCGACTGTCTATGTTGAGATTCTGGTACCTGGTAAGTAAACAGTGTGAGCAATCAGAAATATCAAGAAATTAAATGAGAGATGCAATGCATCAGCTTAACAATCACCTAAAAATCACATTCCAGTTAGCAGTAAGTCTGAATTTTGTATTCTGAAGTAAGACGTTCCAAGAGTAGCTTTGCCATTAATTCATGAGTAGATTCTGGTTTATCCTTATCCCATTTTCTCCACACATAAGGATGATGAATATTTATTTTTTTATCTTGAAATTAATAAAAAAAGCATTACAATCTTAGGATTAAAAAATAAGATCATACATATACTAAAACTGAGATAGAAACATGTATTTATTGCAGGCATTAAAGGGTATGCAGTAAATAAGGCAAAGGCCAAAACTTGAATAATGAGGTTAAAAATATTAAACATCTGCCACATTTTGCAGGCACGATTCATCCAATGCAATGAACAAGGCAGGGAGCCTAAGGGAAATACCGGGTGACTGTGTAATTAAAGAGTGTATGATAATGAATGTGCACACAGAGGCTGGATTATTCTTTAACATGTAACTTACACTCTGACACTTCCATAATTTTTGAACAACCAACTCTGCAAAAAGACTACCATCCTAAAAAAAAAATCCACCCCACAGTTCTTGAATTCTATCCATTGAGCTTAAGCAAAAGGTGAAAATACAACATATTATTTAGATGACCTTTTCACCTCCATCATACTATGTTTCATTAGTAGTTTTTTTTTTTAACTGAACAACTGCAGCAGAGGCTGAGGCACAGATCTAATGTTAAACAGCTTCTGGAGAAATTCTAATCCCAGCACAGGGGAAAAAGACCACTGGGACCTGTGCTAGTGCTTCTCTTAAACACCATCCATCCAGGTGCCAAAATAAGATACAAGTCTTGAGAGACTTAGTAGGTTTCTGATTCACGCTTTCCTTTCTACATAAACAACTCTGACTTTTGAAACAGTACAGGGCATACAAGTTTGCTTTTCATTAAAATGAAGAAGTCACTTCAAATACCTCAAAGTTGTAATTATGGAATCAGGTCAAATTTAAAATCTTAATTACATGTGAGCTAAATTTTCTAGATGAAATATAAAAAACCCTAACAACCAACCAAACAAAACAACCAAAAAAAAAAAAAAAAAAAAAAAAAGAAAAAAACCAACCAAACAAAACAAACCAAAAAACCCCACAAACAAAAAAAAAAACCCCAAAAAACACCACCCCGAAAAAAAACCCTCACTTTTTTTCTAGAAACATTTAAATTTTAAGAGAATGAACACACAGCCAATCTCCCTTACATTTAAAAGCAGATGTCTTATTTATGACAGTTATTTAATGAAGGAATTGTCTTGCTTTCAAAACACTGTTATTCAATTAGTTTGCTTATGCTAGTATAACAGTTATTAAAGTCATAAGAGCCGCACAGGAATGACATTCACGTAAAATCAGTCTCTGGGGTTTTTATATGCTTTTTTATGGTCCAAACTTTATCTGATATTTTTATCAAAACTAAGTATTAAAGATTATAAAGATCCAAAAGAAAGCTAAGCTTTAATAAAAGGCCCACTTAGATGTCATAGTTAGAATTTTGTTATGCGGCAGGCAATTAAGACACTACTCTTGGGAAAAAAGTAGACATCAAAGCTACTGCCAAAATATTTATTGCAACTTTATTTATTAACCTCAGCAGTAAAAATTCAAGTAATTGTTGCTTTTAAATGGTAGGCAGAATGCCATTATTCATTCTATTCAGAACACACTGAATTTTGCCAAAAAAATTGGCAGGCAAGACTATCACCATGCCTAACACGTATCAAAGAACCACCACATTCTGTAATTGCTCCTTGTTTCCATGGAAGCTCAGTAAATTAACTGATCACTTTTTAAGAAGGATGTGTGAGGTACTTCAGAAATGATGCAGCCTGTAAATCTTCATTTATTAGAACTGCATAATCATGGATCATGCATTTTTCAAAACAAAACCAAAAAGTAAATCAAAATCATGTGCCTAATTTTTGAAAGAGGAGATGCTATGTAACAGAAAAAGTTGGAAATGTAGTAAGGATCATAAAACAAAAAGTGGAATAATTAGCTCTATATCATTCCTGCAATTTCAAAGTGAGAATGTTAATATTTACCACAGTCATAGCAAAGAAAATGAAAGTAAGCCACATCATTACCACCAAGAAAGATAAATTTTGGATATATTCAACTCCCTTGCATTGCCAGGAACTCTTAAGTGCAGTGCAGTTTGTAATGAATGCAAACACATGGACAGCAACAGTCCACAACAAAATAAAACCAGACAGAAAATGTGAGCATTAAACACCAGTACTGCACTTGAGTTATGCTTTACAACACTGTATTACAATGAGTTTTACCTAGTGACAACTCCCTACAGTTTCTAGGTATACAAGTTAAAACTGAGATCCCTAGATCTCATTGAATTAAATTCATTGATTTGAGGCTGAATGTAAATTGGGCTTGCTATGATTTGAAAGACTAAAGATATGTATGTTCACCATCACCTAAAGGAAGCCTGAAAATGAACTGAAGGAATAGAGCTGGTTGAGAGTGTATGGGTTAAGATTAAAGGGAAGTCAGGGGAAGGTGATGTTACAGTCGGGGTCTGCTACAGGCCACCTGACCAGCAGAGACAAGTGGATGAAGCCCTCCATAGGCAGATAGAAATGGCTTTGCGTTCACAGACCTTGGTCCTTGTAGGGGATTTTAACCACCCTGACATCTGCTGGAGAGATAACACAGCAAGGCACCAGCAATCCAGG
>WTSP01021625.1:183942-194473 GCA_025331215.1 Actenoides lindsayi | reverse complement strand
TGCAAAAGTTTTGGCTGCGGGCGCGCTGCGTTGGGAAAAAAAACAGGAGAGCCCAGTGGGGGGTTCACGCTGCCCCCCCCCCCCCCCCACACACACTTAGCAAACAGCCCTGGCAGTGAGATGCCACATTACCAGTCCCTTGGAAAAAGAAGCTGCATGTGTGTCTCACCTGTGCCTGAGGGTTTGGCTCCAGAGCTGGTCCAGATGGTATGCCACTATCGTTCCTCCTAATCACTTCAGTTTAGGGGATGGAGCTAAAGTATAAAAACCATTGTCTTATTTATTTATTTATTTATTTTCTTCACAGTCCTTTTAGGAGTCAAATAAAATATTCTATTGGTAAATTTGATTTATCCTCTCTATTATCCGCTACAACCGTCACACACGCAGGTACAAAGCAAACATAGTGTATATTCACATCTATGTGCTCCGCAGGCTTTGCCTGCAGCAGCAAAGTGCTGTGCCCTAACCCCTCCCCCCCCAAGTCCACTAAATTAATTTTATTGTAATTATGTGTGACATAATTCAAACAAAATATGAAAAACAACCCATCCTGTGACATTAAGACTTTACTACCCATCTGCCCTCAGCTTCTTGAGTTACCAGCCCTAGGACTTTTCCAGACAGTGTAATACATTACAGTGGGTGGTGTTTATTCTGAAATAGGTGCAGAAACTTTGCTAAAATGAAGCTTCAGATGGTGAGCAGTCCCTACCAACATCCCTGGAGAAGGGTGAAGTGCTCTGCTTCCAGCCAGCAGCTCTCCAGCTGGTAAGAGCTTCAGCCTCTGCTTGCATTTCACGTACAGCTGCAAGTCAGAGGTGACCCTGCTCACAGCGCTGCAGAGTCTCAATGACACCTGAGGAATCATTTCTCATAATCCTCCTTTCCTACCAAACATCATCCCTGAAATGAAAACAAGCAAGACTAACCAGTGCAGAATGTTTCCAGCAATTTAACACAACTCTTGTAAAAATGAGTGTATCTATTTCAATAAATATGGTATAGCTCAACCATGGTATTTTCCTTACATGGATACAGTATAGAATTGCATGTTCTCAGCAGCCACATAAAGCTCAGTGACATTTGAGTGGTTTGTTTGTTTTTTTTCCTAGTGTCTTTTTTGCAAGATCCGTATTTCCCAGCCTCCTTGTTGCTAGTAGAAATTTGGGAAGAAACGTTTTTCAGTGACTTCTACGTGAAGAAATAAAAACTCCATGAATAAGGCTACAGATCAAACTCCTTGTGTCCTTCTCCTTTGCCTTCCCACATGAGTTACACGAGCACTCCTGTGATGACGGCCTCAGCAGTAGCTCCTCTGCGGTAAGAGCCGACGTTACACGTTTGTAGCAGAGTTCTAGGTCAGATGTTTAGTCCAGTCATTGAGTACTTAAAAGCAGTTCAGGAAGCACTGATCTCCCTTTCCTACAGCCCCGAAACCATTACTCGGAAGGAAGGTGGCACGTGTCTGTGCCGAGGACTGGCACTGGGGCTTACGCACGGACTGGCACAGCTAGCATCAACTCCTCCTATGGATGGTAAGTAGGCATGATGGAGAATGGGTAGCTGCAAAGACAGCCGACGCTGTATGCTGCAGGAGAGACAGAGAAAGAGGAGCATTAGGCAAGAGAAAAATGTGATACGTTACATGCTTGATCTGTTTGCAGGTTGCTGTGAGAATATTTTCTGTGCCTGCAGCTGTGATGGAAGGTTAATGCCAAAAGCACTACGCTTGCTGCTGTTGAGCTATGACACTGTGGTGCTATTTCCCTTGGGGAATTCTTCTGACAGGCCAGAAGGAAAGGAATCTAAGGGTGCATTCTCAGCATCCTACAACCTTCTGAAATTCTCAGGTGCTTCCAGGGTAACTGTTAAGACTGCTGATACTGGAAAAAGTTAAGTGTGCAATGAGGGCATATGGCTTAGCAAACCCTCGCCCCTTGCAAAGGGATCTGTTGCGTGCAGAGCCCTGGCTAACTGCATAGACATGCATGAGGTGGTCACGGGCTGAGATTTAAGCCATGAATCTCTTGGCACAAGGAACTAAGGATGGCATTTTCGCAACTCCAGTTAAGGCAAACAGGTGCACAGAGGGAGAGAAAGAATTCAGACTGACAGCTTTTTCCAAGTTGTTCCTCTTTGTAGCTTAGGTCTGAGGTGCTGAATGCTATTGAGTTCCCACAGTCAGTGCTGTGGGACTGAGCTGGCACTCTAAAAGCAGTCTAACCTACCACCTAAACCAAAATTCAGTATTTAGGAACCCAACATCCTGTATCCAATTTTCCAAGCAGATTGACATCATCATAATTGGTGGGGCTTTGTTTTGGTTTGTTTGTTTTTCTTAAAGGAACACTAAAGTGTGCTCACAGACAACCCACTGTCCTTAAAAGGACAGTGCCATGGGACATGGGCTCTGCTACCCCCATGCTGTGGATGTACTGGCAGCACACATAAAATCAAAATCCACTTGAGGCTTTCAGTGATTAAGATGATATCATACCAGGATTGCTTTCGCATTTGGAGACATTCACTCTTGAAACACAGAGGGATTTTTTAAAGAGAAGACAGTCAAAGTGACAGAGTTGAACTGAAGACTAGCTTTCTGATTCCAGAAGAAAAATGTCCATACAAAGTATTGTATTACAACAATAGAGTTTTAAATTTCTATTTCCCTGTTACCTGATATAATGACTGTGTATAGACAGGCTTTCACAAGAAGTGCATGTTTGAAAGCTTGCCTTTGGATAGCTTTTCTGATTCAAACATTTAATTTCTTTTTTTTGCTTTGTGTTAGAAAGCAGAGACAGATACCAAGGCATTCATTGCCCTGCTCAGGGACCAAGCAGTAGAGCTTTCAAGTTCAAACAGAAAGAAATGTAATGCTGCTTCTCTTTATTTTCTTCACCACAAACTAAGGCTTGTTTATACAGAGAAGAGGTGGAAATAGTTGTAGCCTGCCTGTCTGGGAAACTCTTTTCTCCCACCCCAAACTCCTTTTAAAAGTTTGATGTAATATTAATCCACAGTGTTGATCAGAGTAGTGCTGCCAATGCATTCCTGGGACTACACAAAATCCATTCATTGTTATTTTGCTGCTGTGCCCGACTCTTTCTGGCGCTATCAATGAAATCAGGCCTCGTTCCCAAGGAGTGCAGAGGTGGCATGGCTTGCTGCTTCCATGTGCTGAATCCTTATGAGCCTGACACTGCAGATTGTCATTCTGTCTCTCGTTGCAGGGTCAAACGCAGGACTGCCCGTGCTTATTTTCCCACCAGTGGAAATGCTTACTTTGTTCAGCTGTTACAGACTTCTCATTAAAGAGCTTTTTTTTAAAAGCTATTCCAAGAGAATCCAGTTGCATAATCAAATGAATGGGATTTTCTTTTTTTCACCCATTAAGTGTTAGCCATACCATGGACAAAGCATGTTTATTTGGCTATGCCAACGGTGGTTGCAGTGGGTGGCAAATTTTGCTTGAACTGTACTTAAAGTTTATGTTCACTTGAAAACTTGCTTCCTGGAATTCTGTAGCCTGGAGACACACACAATTAAGAGTTTAGGCAAACCTCTTAGAGGAAAAAACAAAACAAGTAACACAATCCAAACAAAACTGCTATTTTCTCCTTAAGCAAATCTTGTACCTTGCCTCACTCTCTGTAGTTCCTTTTTTCCCCAATATATGTGGTTTTTTCATTCCCTCACAACTGCCACATTTTGTCAATGCTTTTGGGGCAACCTCTGGTATCAATACAGGCTGGGGGATGAAGGGACTGAGAGCAGTCCTGCAGAGAAGGACTTGTGGTACTGGTGGATGAAAAGCTGGACATGACCCTGCAATGTGTACTCACAGCCCAGATGGCCAACTGTATCCGGGGCTGCATCAAAAGAAGCATGGCCAGCAGGGTGAGGGAGGGGATTCTGCCCCTCTGCTCTGCTCTGGTGAGACCCCACCTGGAAATCCTCATCACAAGAAAGACATGGACCTGCTTGAGTAGGTCCAGAGGAGGGCCACACAGATGATCAGAGGGCTGGAACACCTCTCCTTTGAAGAAAGGCTGAGAGAGTTGGGGTTCTCTCTCCAGGGAGACCTTCCTATGGTGTTTCAGTACTTAGAGGGGACTCTTAGTAGGGTCTGTAGTGATAAGACAAGGGGTAATGGCTTTAAACTAAAAAAGGCTAGATGTAGACTAGATATAAGGAAGAAATTTTTTCCTATGAGGGTGGTGAAACATTGGAGAAGGTTGCCCAGAGAGGTGGTACATACCCCATCCCTGGAAACATTCAAGGTCAGGTTGGACTGGGGCTCTGAGGAACCTGAGCTAGTTGCAGATGTCCCTGCTTACTGCAGGAGGGTTGGACCAGATGACCTTTAAAGGTCCCTCCCAGCCCTAACCATTCTATAGTCATAGATTCTATGAACTTGCTTTGAGTTGTCCATACAATATAGATATATCAAAGCATACATACGGTCAAGTATATTGGGGTGGGAGTGGTTAGTACAAGTGGTTTTAGAATCACAATCATAGACAATCACTGAAGGAGATGGGAAGAAAAGATGGTGCCACACACAGGGCAGCCATCAGGGTACCGTGTTAGAATAGGGCATATATCCTCAGCTCTGGACAGAAATGCCATTTGTAAGGGATAAATAAAATCAGGTAACAGCTTGACTTCCAGTGGCAGTGCAGACAGGAACACAGTGCAAGGCACACGGCACTACACGGTGTTACAAAGTGGGCAGAGGCTTTTGAAAAATATTGTAGTTCTGTGACAGAAAACCACTGGTGAGATCCAATGGCATATGAGGGCACTGAAACAATGGCTGCTACAGTCAAACATCTGAAGATCTGCAGGAATGTGCAACTCCTGGGGTGTATGAGACGGGGTGTGGTTAGTAGGTCAAGAGAGGTTCTCCTCCCTCTCTACTCTGCTCTGGTGAGACCTCATCTGGAATATTGTGTCCAGTTCTGAACCCCTTAGTTCAAGAAGGACAGGGAACTGCTTGAGAGAGTCCAGCACAGAGCCACAAAGATGATGGAGTGGAGCATCTCCCTTATGGTGAAAGGCTGAGGGAGCTGGGGCTCTTTAGCTTGGAGGAGACTGAGGGGTGACCTCATTAATGTTTATAAATATGTAAAGGGCGAGTGTCAGGAGAAGGGAGCCAGGCTCTTCTCAGTCTCAACCAATGACAGGACAAGGGGCAATGGGTGCAAGCTGGAGCATAGGAGGATCCAGATAAATATCAGAAAAAACTTCTTCACAGTGAGGGTAACAGGACTGGAACAGGCTGCCCAGGGAGGTTGTGGAGTCTCCTTCTCTGGAGACATTCAAAACCCTCCTGGATGCATTCCTGTGTGACCTGCTCTAGGTGACCCTGCTCTGGCAGGGGGGTTGGACTCGATGATCTTTCGAATTCCCTTCCAACCCCTAACATTCTGTGATTCTGTGAGATAAACAAAAGGAACACTATTTTTGATTTTTTTTTACAAAGGATTTGCAGTGTTTCCTTAAATAATCTGGACCTGTTCTGATCACTGGAAGCTTATTCCAGATCCTTGTTTTCTCAGACTTAGAAATATTTGGTCTGGATGTTGTGATCTGCACTGCTCAGGAGGTAAGCTGCTGCCCCACTGAAGCTTGGTCTTTAGCGTACCCGTGGTCCAATACATTAACTGCTTTGAATATTGAACTAAAAAGTCTTAATAGGCTTTGAAACCTGACCTGAAGCCAAGACTGAGAGCTTTTATAAGAACATTTAGCTAAGAGTCCAAAAAGCATTACCTACCCTACAGAATAACTGGAAGGTCAGATGTGGGACCAAGTAATGTATACAGAAAAATACAAGATCCATGGTGTGGATTTCTACAGCTTATATTTTGTGCAGTTGGTGAGGTTAATATGTCATTAGCATCTTTACCATCTTAAAAATAGATCAATTAAAGCTTCTATGGAAAGCTTTGCTGAAGCAAAACTAAGTATTAGTATTTCATAGAGGGCTCTATTATGAAAACTTTCATCTTATTTATGCCATTATTTAGTAATGTAGCTGCTAGCAGAGGAGGGCTAAGCATTTCAAAGAATCATATGGGATTGTAACAGAAATCGTGGCCAACTAACGACAATTTTACTGTTGAATCTTTTCAAAACATGGCAGTACAGAAGCTTAAGTGTCCAACTCCCATAGGAAAGCTTACCTTTTCTCTTAGTTCTTTCCTAGTTTTGTTTCTGTAGGCAGGAATTCTTCTCCTGAACTGTACCTGGAGCCATTACATAGTATTTTGTGTTGATTATCCCGTTGCAAAGCCAGAGGACAAAATGAGGATGTGACCATGCCCTAGAAAGAGCATGAATTTGTGAGATCTGAATTGAGGATGACATACAGACAGAGGATGATCAGCATTCAGTTTGGAGCCTTACCTCTGTGAACACCGTCTGAGTTAAAAATCTCAGCAATAGTAATTCATACATGAAAAGCACTAAAGCTAATTTGAGAATTCTAGCAATCTAAGAATATAGCCTGGGGAAAAAAACAGCTTTCTTTTCAAGGGATCTCATGGAAGTACTGGGTTTTTTTTCATTAGTTATTAGTATTAACTTCAACAGAAGTATTCAAAGAACAAAGTGCCCTGTGAGTACTTAAGTAATTCACTGTTTTAAAGCAGTCTGCATGTGGATTGTAGCAAGAATATTTACATTTGGATTTACTGTCTGCTTACCTAGAACAGTTCAGGCTTTAACAAAGCAAAAATATATTTTTGGCCTTAAGCCTTCAAATAGAACTTGCCTGGGCTAATGAGGCACTGGATGTAGCCTTGCCATTATTTATTTACAGAATTTATTTAGAGTATCCAACTGTAAGCCTCAGTATACATCAGAGTGGAAATAATTTCTCTTTTAATATTCAACCAGCAATTGACCCCAGGACCTCTTTTTCTCATCTTTGTTATGACAGTGAATTTAGAGAAAAGACACACCAAGAGCTGAACAATTTTCTGCCTCAAACAGCTTCAAGACATGGAAGGGAGAACCCAGTTTTCCAGACCAATTATCCAATGGCCTGCTAACTGTACCATGTTGCCAGCTAGGACACTAGTTGTCTCCCAGAAGATATTGATCTTTCATTGGCAATTAAAATTGAACCCCTGTGAAATATGTAAAAAATCATTCACCCACATTATTAATCAAAATACCATTTTGCTGTCAATTGTCAATTTGCTGTGGTTAGTTATACAGCATATATTTAATATATATAAAAACCATACCTATAATAATATATATAAAGTATATATTTAATCAATCCCATAGATTTTCTGTTGAAGCAAATCAGAAGTAGCAGACATCAACGCCCCACATATTTTAAGTCTGCCTTCTAAATAACCACACTTTTTCAGGGGACAAAGTGTGAACTTACAAAGTCAGAATCTACCCCATCTTCTTCATCAGGGAGGAAAGGACAGAAAGGTTCACTTGGCTGATGCTTTCAGATGTGCTGGCTGAGTTCCACCAAGCACTGAGAGCCTCTGTGGTGCAAAAATATGTGAAGTAAACCAGAAGCCAGGCCTCAAATGGGGAAGGAAAAAGAAAGACAGAGCAATAAGGTTCTCATACCACACTAAGCATCAGCTAAATTTCTCGAGTACAGCAGATTTAATCCATACTAATGATTATATATAGAGACCTCACATCAGATGGGCTTCTAAATATTTTTTTTTCTGCAAGATAGAACAGAAATTGTATCTGACAGTGGACTAGAAAAAGGTTGCTTATTCTAACAGATTCAAACTACGATTCAGTGCAAGTTCTGGTGTGAAGCACTGTAGCCAAGACAGACACCAGAATCCAGGAAAACCCAAGAAGGTGAGTTGCCTTCCTGATGTCTTGCCTTCCAAGACATCAGTGCAAGTCTGACTAAAGCCACACGCAAAACCAGCTAAAGCAATTAGAAAAAACAAAGTTTAAGACTTGCCAGTCAGATTAAAGCAGATTCTCTTAGTTAATTTTCTATATACTTTTGAGTAGCAATACTGTTGGTGCAAAAGACTTTTAGCATCAGGCCTGAACAGCAAGATGGAATATTTGTGTTTCAAGTAGACAGGTAAGACGAATTAAGGCATCTTTTCAAATGATTGTGATCTGTAAAGGAATGATTTTTCAGGGAAAGGGATCTCAAAAAGATGCAAGATACACTACTGTCAGTTCTGCATTAGGGAATGGTCAGGGTCATTTCTGAAGCTGGGTATTTAAACAAGTCCTGACTCAACTTGTTCAGTAGCTGAGGGGGGGACAGGGCTGTGGCAGTGACTTCTGTGAGAAGTCACCAGGAGCTGTCCCCATGTTGCACAGAGCTAGTTCCAGCTGGCTCCATGATGGACCTGTCACTGACCAAAGCTGAGCCTGTCAGCAAAGCTGTTGGTATCTCTGATAAGATATTTCAGAAAGGGTAAAAAAATGCTGTGTGGCAACTGGGAGAAGAATGAGAAAATGTGAAATGTTACAGACAGCAAGGACAGTGAAGAAGGAATTATCAATAACTTAAATTAATTGTTTGTTTTGCCTGTGATGATAATTGGTGAGTGATCCTGGGAAGGTGATGGAACAGCTTGTTCTTGCCACCATCTCAAAGCATGTTGACGAAAGGAAGTTTATCACAAGTAGTCAACATGGATTCAACGGAAGAAAGTCATGCTTGGCTAATCTGATAGCCTTTTATGATGGCACAACTAGATGGAGAAATGAGGGGAGGGCAGTGGATGTGGTATTTCTTGACTTCAGCAAAGCTTTTGCTACTGTCTCCCACGGTATCCTCACAGCCAAGCTTAAGAAGTGCAGCTTGGATGGTTGTGTGGTGAGATGGATTGGGAACTGGCTAAAAGACAGAGCCCAGAGTTGTGGTCAGTGGAGCAGAGTCTAGTTGGAAGCCTGTGGGTAGTGGTGTTCCCGAGGGGTTGGTCCTGGGTCCAGTGCTGTTCAATATATTCATTAGTGACCTGGATGAAAGGATAGAGTGTACCCGCTGCAAGTTTGCTGATGATACAAAAGTGGGAGATTATTCTAGGGTCCTATTGTTACTGACACATGAAAGTGAATGTTTTAAAATAAGTGATTCTGAATGTAGAATTCAGCCCTGATGGCAATAGCATAAGCTCTGCAATCACAGATGCAATAACTTATCTTACATTGTTTTGTTTGGTTTTTCTTTTGTTGTTCTTTTTTTTTTCCTGAGATGCGTTCAACTCTAAACCTGACATTGCTAAACTCATGCTCCCTTTTCATCACCTTAGAGAAGCCATAAAAAAGTTCAAATAAAACCAAACTTAAAACAATACATCACGATTCAAGGAAAAAATTTTATTTTGGGGCTAACAAGTTGATAATAAATAAAGGAATATAATAATGTAGTAACAGATGTTCTCATGCACTTAACACATACAATAACGCTGGCTTACACCGCTGTTGGGACAAATTGAGAAGAGGTATTTGGCAATATTAGAAGTTTGAATAGTGTAAAGATCATAGAACAAGAAATTCTTTCCGCTGTTTTTACATTTCTTTTATACAAATTCAAATAAATATTAATACATCTATTTTTCCTCAGATTTTCCGTTCACTTTTAACATGCCCGATAACTAAGCCACAGTGATATACAACTGCCAAGAAAGAGTAATTATGTATTATGCTTATTAATAGTCCTAGAAATGTATCATATTTATGTCGCATTGTGCAAGCTCTTCAGGTAAAATCAGATTTTAGGAAAAATTGCAGAAAATTTAAGCTCATTAAAACATATCCAGTGCAAAGGCCAGTCTAGTCCACACGTTATGGTACTGTAATGTAAGCCGATATAATTTAAATAATAAAACATGCCTATATGTTCAGAGGAAGCTGCATATGGTTTATGTTTTAAAAGATCTGATGGCAGGTTCTGCAATATCAGACATTTTTCAAACCTTCATGAGATGGCAAAATAAAGGCTTCATAAGTAGGCTTTTCTTTTTTTTAAGATAACTCACATTAACAGTACTACAGTGGCCAAAAAAGACAAAACTATTATAATAGAAATCAATCTGATTAAAAAATTAAATATTCCAATTAACACTGAAAAAGTGTCTGTAATCATTATTTACAATTCATCAATGATACCAGTGTATAACTCCACACAGTCAAAGTAGATCACCTCCCAAGCAAACAGCAATCCCTGTATCCCCGGCCAAGCATTCCGTAGCGGTGCGTTGTTTCTGCACCACCCGTCAGTTTAGAGAGGGAGATCGATCTGTGCTCCAGAGCAATTCTATGTATGGCCATTTGGTTTGCAAGCAGCGTTTCACAGGAGTGTCATCGGTCTGTAGCATTGGCTCTTCAAAACCCATCACAACTGCTGTGCCCTCCACGTACATCACCTGTCAAAAGAAAAGCACTTATGGCAGACCCAGGCTTGTTTAAAACCTCCGAGATTATTATTATTTTCACCAGGTTAGGAGAGCATTTGTACTGATGCTTTTTTTTTTTACTACAAAAATCAAATCCATGCAGG
>WTSP01021625.1:166482-183842 GCA_025331215.1 Actenoides lindsayi | reverse complement strand
ACCTGCCTGGACACGTTCCTGTGTGACCTGCTCTAGGTGGTCCTGCTCTGGCAGGGGGGTTGGACTAGATGATCTTTTGAAGTCCCTTCCAGCCCTCAGCATTCTGTGTGATCCTGTGATTCTAAGCATTCAGGGATCTTTTCTATTAATTCTTCAGCTCATTAGTGCTGATTTTTAGCAACTACTGGGAAGCTGGAGAAGTTCTAAAAGACTACAATAAAGGAAGACATTGTACTAAAAAGTAAACGAAGCATTCTAAATCCACCTTATTTTAATGATAGATTTGAGTAGCATAGACTAATAGGAACCACTGTCAGTGAAGAAACTGAGTAACAGAGGCGAGGCATATGACTGTAATGCAATAATCCAGTCATAAACAACTTTTTTAATGAGAATTTTCGGTTACTAAAACTGATATAACTGGCTCCAGCAGGGTATTTGACTATCTTTTAAATGCTGATAAAAGCAGAGCTTTAGCTCAAAAAAAAAAAATAAAAAAATATCAAGGTGGTTTCTATTATAAGGGTTACACAGTGATTAGCTGTTCTAAAGGTTACAAAAAAAGATGACACGTATAAATTTTAACAGTGCCAAAAACTAATTCACCTAATGTAGGTCACTGATGGGATGAGACATTATGCAGCAATGAAGGTGAATAGAAGAATGTCATTGAGGGTCAGGGAAGATATCCCATTGAATGTATTTGTGTGGCTGTTGTGCAGATAAACTAACTGATGGGATCTTTAGATAAGTAAGCAGGACTGCCCAGCAGGAATGAGTTGACTTTGCATGAGAGACACTCTGGCCTACTGGGAAATGAACTATTATATCTATTCTAAACCAGTTTAGGCTGCTCTCTGGACCTGAGATGAACTCGCATGCTGCAGCTTCCAGCCATGCAGCTAAGTTCCCCCCGGACAGGGTTTCTGAATACCAGACTGTGCCCGAGCATGACCTAGGAGAGCACAAGTTGATACAACTGTGCTAGGGAGCACACTAATAAGCACCATGCAAAATCAAAGTGCAGGGCTTGAGCCCATGCACAAGCACTTCTTTGCTGTCTGTGTGAAATGTTCCTTTACAATGTGTAGCTAGTGTAAATGGGAGAGAAAGCAGCCAGCACCCACTTTTGCTCCTCATGTCTGACTGGGTATGGTGAATTTTACATGGCATTATGGATGACCCACCAGGTCCTGCCCAGCAGGAAAGGGAGTAAGAGGCAAAGGGAATATACTCATGCTCTATGGCTTCTTTACAGTCATACATTCCTTGCAGAAAATGCAAAAAAGATAATTTAAAAAATAATAAAATAAAATCCAAGTGTAGTATTTTAAATCTGAGCCAAGCACAAAACAAATGTTTTTCGCATTTTGATTGAAATGATGCAAACATCACTCCACCAACAAATATGAAACAATTTCCTGCACTGCTGAACCTGAAGTGCATGCATAATGCTGTGCCTTCACTTTGGACACAGCTATAGAATAAGGGATAAGACTTGCAGTCAGTCAGATGTAGCACTAGTGGTAAGAAAGAATGACAAAAAAATCCAAATCAAACTCTTTTCTGCACTCTATGAGAACTTTCATACTGGGAGATGTCAGCTTTTCTTAGTGCTGTCAATAGCAGGAAGCTGGGCTGTTTCTTTTTGCTATAGCCACTAAAGAGTTAACATTTCTGCAGGCAAATGATTATCTTAATGCCCTCTTTTCATAGGTTTTTGGTAAAGAGGAAATCTTCTTCAGACTAATGTCCTTGAGAGTTGTGTTCTTGAATAAGAAATAGGATCAGCAGACTGTGTGACTACCTCTCTATCATATGCTCTATGTCTGCAGTGAAATGAGAAAGAGAAGGCATAAACTACAGATTGTCTTTAAGACTTACATCTTTTCTGACAAAAAAAGATATCTTTAATAACCATGGAAGGCCAGAAGTGCTGCCAGACTGGTTGAAAAAAGCCCATGTGTGGGGAAGGATATTCTTGAAGAGAACAAAGTTTGGAAAGAGGCAATTTCTTGTCAGAGAGGGAATCACAAAACCCTAGACCTGAAGGTGGTTACACTTCTCCTCTCTGGCAAGGTCCACTGTACTTGGGTCATGTGGCTCTGGTACCCAACCTGCCAACGCATCCTCAGGGGAGACATTGACCCTTGGACCTGGCACAGTTACAGCTGTGCAAGTGCTGAATGACACTGTTTTGATCGAGCAGGACTTCATTAATTGCTACCAATAAATGTCAGTGACTGTACAGATATGTACTGACCCACTCTTTAAGACCTTTAGGAAATCCTCATCTTCTCATCAGTTACTGCTACCCTAGGGGAAGCTCTGTCATCACCAAATGTTTGTCTTTTTAAAAAATTTTTATTGTTTCCTGTAGTAAACCTGTATCAGGGCAACTGGATTATCTGAGTGCCTATGCTTTTCTTAGCATCTCTCTTAACATAAGGGGGCCACATGTGGATGAGGCTGCATTTGCACTACACTATTTCTGACAAATGGTGCTGAAAAAAGATAGACCTCTAACAGCTATGCATTAAAGCACTCTGCTGACCCCATAAAGTGACGAGAGCTTTTTATCAATGAAGAGTCCTGCTTTTCTGAAACGATCAGATTTCATCTACTGGGGTTTTTTTATGGTGCATATGTCTGCGTGTGTGTGTGCGTGTGTGTATTAGCTCCTGTGCAGGTTTGGGCTAGAGGTTGTTTTGAGTGCAAGGACAGAGTTAGATATCCATGTGTTTTCCTGCACCAAGTAGTACAGGGCAGTAACTGTTATCTGAAATCAGGTTTGCTGTCACTGATGTAACATGTGACTCAGGTTAGTAATTTCTTTAATTTATTCTGCTTTTAAATAAGCTTTATAGTTGCCCCTGTACAAAACGGGAGTCTGACAGCTATTAGCTCAGATCCTGATGAAGTGGTGCCTGTGTAACTAGGCTACTGTGGGGAAACAGTTGATCCAGGGACAAGCGAGCACTGCGTTTTCCTGAGGTCTGGCCCATGGCAGGCCCTGCTGAGCTAGTATAGCGTACTATGTGAGTTTACTGTATAGGTTCCTGGAGAGAAAAGGAGATACTGTAAGACTCTTTCCCATCCACGAATCTAGCAATTGCTTTGTGCCTTCCTCTCCTTGTAGCCACAGCATTGTTTCTAAGGGAAACTACTTGGTGTGGGCATTTCTATGCCAAAACTCAGGTCCAGCTGCTATGGCAACGTTGAAAAGCCCACAGACTGTTTTAATGTCTCAGCTAGCTTAAGATTGAAAGAGAACAAAATGGTTATGTACACCATGAACCCCTCTGTCTGGTGTGTGGAAGGACGTGGACTTTTGACAATAGTCATCTTAATATACATTGGTGGTTGGGCACAGCTTGTCCTGTAACTCTCCATAGAAACTTTGGACATCATGCTATGGATGTTTCTGACAAGAGAAAAGAAGTATGTTAGTTCGCCTTTGGTACACCCTAAGATCTAGTGCCCCTTAAATGCTCTAAATTTTGGGGGGATGGTGAGCTGGTGGCAGGGAGGTATCACAGTACAGTGTTATTGCCATTCACATCTTCTTCTAACTGATGGTCCAGGCTCTCTCTAACTGGGGCTGGCTGAAAGGGTTTACAGTGAAGATCTTCCCATAAAAATGCATGAAAGAGAAATACGGGTTATGATGAAATGTAGTAATTTAAATTAACACCTTATTAGCAAGGCAGGTGGTGTCCTGGATAGTATTTATGGCTAAAAGAGTAAAAAGTATGTATGCCCAAGCACATGCGTACCTGAGAGACCAAGGGGTGCCTCTTGCTGTAGCAGTATGTAAAGGTGCATACTTACTGTTCTGGAGAGTTGATGTCTTCTATAGGATCTTTGCTTGTTCTGGAGGGGTCTGATGAGCCCCATTGTGCTGGTGGATTTTGATCAAGATGATTTTTCAAAATGGCTTTCTCAGCATCTGGATGGACAACACATTCATTTTTACTTTACCGTGAATAAGGGACCATTTAAAAATTGTTTCACTTTAAAATGTCCCAGATGTTCATAATGCCACAAAGCAAACTCTTTCTGCTTATATTCCAACACAGTCTCAGGTTCCCCTGTGAGTCTTGGTTACTTTTATGCTTTTGATAATGTGCTTCTTCACATGAACTACCATGAAGAAACAGAAAAGGGGCAAAATTTCTTTAGTCCTTCTTTTATTTCCCCTCCACCTTTTAAAAAAAAAACAGAAACCAAACTTTGCTGCCCACCTCTATGTAGCCCTATCATGGCCTCTCACCTAGTCTTAGGCTGTGTAAAAGATTCATGGAACTACACCATCATATTATCCTGCTCTCAAAAATTGTTACCTTTTCATAAGAAAAAACCCTCTTATTAAAGTATTTTCCTAGAAAAGTATAATGTCTTTGTTGTACAAAACCTTGTTGCTCTTGCAGTCAATAAGCAATGAAATGCCTTCTTTTAACTCCCTGCTATCATTTAGCATGGAAATATGATTCATACCAGTTGCACTGGTCTATAGGCTGTCTGCAGGAAGGACAGCTAATGATTTCATTAAGCTTTCTCCTGCTGTTCCCTTTTCTGCACAGCGATAACACAGAAGATCATCATTTTCCCTGTAGGTAGCTTCACTTGATTCCCCGGCGTGCCCTGGGGGTCCCTGGCTAGCTGTGCTGAAGCCTGTGGCTTTGGTCCCCCCAAGAAACACGGATGAACGCAGCCATTTTAAGAAGGCTGTCTTCACCAGGGATCCTTTCTGCTCCTTCCTGCTTTTCCAAAGTCTCCTACTGTGTTAAGCCAAATAAAGTCACATGGAAAACATTTGAGTAATGAGGACAGTGCACAGTTTTCATAAATAATTACAGAGCAGCTCCAAATCCATCACTGGCAGTTGTTTGCCAGACATATAGGGAAACAGTGGTTGCTGCAGGCACTAAGGCAGCATGGAAGAGGACTTGAAGGTAAATTCTTGAAAAGGGCACTGGAGGATTTTTATGGAAAAATGGCTATGAGGGGGGAAAGCAGGAAAATAGTGAAGAGAAATGAAAACAGCATGAAAACCCAAGTGCATATTGAAGGTTTAAGCTGCTTTTCTGGTCTACTAATGCTCAGAAGCCCCAAATAATGCTCAGGTCTCAACATGCTAGGAATATACGTTATCAACGAGTGCTAGTGGGACAAAACAAGAAGCAGAAGCAGTGAGGAAACAAGCTGGAAGTAGAAATAGGACTGTTTTGAGGGCAAACTCCAATATCTGACCCAGTACAGTCATCCCTGCCATTATTTTGTAGTATTCCCTTTCTGCTGTGAAAAATCTAACAAGCAACTTAGAAAGAAATGAGTAGATGAGGATGTAAAAATGTGCAGACATGGGGATCGCTACAGCTTGGAAGACTAGGAAAGATTTTTCACTCATGGTGCATAGAAGACAAGGGTCTGGGTGCGAAATGAGGTGACCAGAACACATGAAGCGTCTTCTGTTGAGGCAAGAGAATGTCAGTAAAAGAGAGCTAAGGAATTAAGTCATAGCAAGAAGAGTGCTTAAAAGGAAGATATGACAGGATTCAGTGATGGTTTAGATGTGAAGGGAGAACAGCAAAGAGTCAAATGTGACAGTGGCTAAGATAAGCAATGAAGTCTATCATCTCAGAGCAGCCTGAAGTTTGCTGGTGTGGCATTTGCTGTCACAAGAGTTCAGTTTTTATTTTCCATATATCACATTTCTATGTATATTGAGCTTGACATTTGCATAAAAGCCTTGTGATGTCTATAAACAGACACATAGAAAAGAACACTTTTTACTTTCATGATTAAAAATGTTCAGTCCTCAGCTGATTTAAGCTGACAATGAAAATTGCTAACTTTATGATATGGACCAAAGTCAAAAGCCAAGTAATCCTTTTAATTAAGGATGGAAAGGGTGTATTATTTAACTATTTTAGGGTTCCAGCTCCTTTGGCCAAGATTAGAAATTTAACTTTTTAATAAAGCCATTGAAGATACAATTCTTCATCAAATGACTGGAATATGCAACTGTTGGGCTTCAGAAGTATGCGATTTCATATATTAATCTGTGCTGTACACCTCTAACAGGGTTTCGTGTGCTTTCAGTTGTGCTGTGAGAGACAGAGAGCAAGAGAGAAGGAGGTGGTCCCTGTCAAAAAGGTGGGGGATTTAGTTTAAAGTAGAGCAGATATCATATATTCTCTGCCTACTCACCCCTCAACACCAACTGTCCATATATCACTGTATGTTATTCTTAATAGACCCTTTTCTACCACACTTGCAGATGACTCTGCCTTAATACACTGCATAAATTTCTGTATACAAAGTTGCCATATACAATTTTTAATATATATGTATAAAATATAGACAAAATCCACATAAAACTGCCACAATGTTGAGGGTTTTTTTCTCTTCATTGTTTCTTTTAGAATACGAAAAATTTAGGTAATTCTTACTTGTTAAGCTTTTTGGGAGAGGAGTTGCTAAATTTTTATTCTGAAGCTATGGAAACTAGAATGTCTTCCTTTTTTCTATTTTCTTCTTTTTTTTTTTTTTTTTTTTCATTTACCTTTCATTTAAATGATGAAGAGCAAGATTCTCACTTAGTCATATACTTCCAGGAGCTGGAGCTTAAAGAAAAAACTCTCTTACCATATGCACTTTAAAAATGTAAGGATGGTGGAAACTTATTTTATATATGTGAACAGCTGAAGGAAAATAAATTAATGGTAATGGTAAACATTTGAGTTCCCAATTTCCCCCGGAAAGTGTAGCACTGCTTTTAGTTCTTGCCCATCTTTTCTTCCTCTGTCCATTAAGTATCCACTTGAAAAATGCCCTTCCTTCTCAGAGTACTCTGTCATGCAGGCACTACTGAATAAGTTGCAGTGGGATGATCTAACTACCTTCAAAATTGAGTTTACATTAGCCAGAAGCACTTTCTAAGTAATTTTCACCTTTGTAGACCTCAAATCGGAACTCAGGAGTCTGGATAAGTGATGCCTGAGCACTTTCCATTCAGAAAACCGCCAGGAAAAAAAGACAAATAGATCTCAAGGGCCTCGCACGGCACTCACTGATGGGTTCATTAGAAAACAAAACCCGCTGCCCAGTTGTCAGTGAGAGCCAGAAGGCTTTAGCTCAGGACCTTTGTGTACCCACAGCAGAGAAACACCTTCCAATTACAAAGCTCTGAGCTGCAAGAGCACATCTGATGCTGGCTGCGGAGAGGCCCGGTGAGGAGGTCACTGGTCCCAGCTGCTCGCTTCTCCCTTTGCCAGGGGTGACACTCGCTTCAGACCTGGCCTGCAAATAATCACTCGGCAACCTGCTGCTGTCAGAATTACCTGAGGTGGCTTCGATGTGTCAGGCATTTTAACGACTCCTGTTCAGCTGCGTGCAGAAAGCACGAGCTGACTGCCACTGCTGCAATTTCTCCCAAGATTTTAGAAACTGTACTTTAACTAGAGGCTTGTTTTCCTGATGTTTGTACACTGCAGCTTTATTGAACATCTTCGTCATTACACTTCAGCGGCAATTTTCCTCTGATGGCTTACGACTATATGGCAGAACCACTCTTCACCCCACATCTTTCAATTCCACTGTCATTTTCTCTTTGCTAGAAAGCATATTTTATGCTCCACAAAGAAGCGAGTGTGGTTTAATAATGACTTGTAAGAACTAAGAGAGAAAACTTTTCTGATTTACTAAAGAACTCGGGAAACTTTAAAGCTAGGGGTGGATATTTTAAAATCTACTTTAATTTTTCACATTTTTCTGTCATTTGGACTGTGAAACATGACTAGCTAGTTTCTACTTTTCATGTGAATATGATGAAAAAAAAAGTAAAATGAAAGGAAAAATTAAAATGGTCAGGTCATCTGCTGGTTATATCAGAAAAAGTTCTCTTGAACTAAGCACACAGCACCAGGCAGTCTAAATCATGATTTCTGACAGTTATGTTTTGAAAGGTAGATTTTTTTAAAAGAAAAACCAGTGAGATTCTCCTCTGATTTATACTACTTTAAAACAGAAGAAATGCCCTTTACTACAGATTTATTTCTGTGCAGGGAAGGACAGGCACTGAACCTCTGGCAGTTTGGTCTTGCTCTTGAAATAGGAACAAGCTCCAATTTCAGGATTGGAATCCATATGCTAGGCTTCACAGAAACCAGTATATATATATATGTATCTATATACAAGGGACATAATGAACTATGCCCTTTCTTTAAAACAGCATTCCTGCAAAGTAGTTATTTGTGAAATCCTTTCTTTTGAATCTGTGGTTTCAACCTCAGGCTCGATGATTGAATCACACTATCTTCATAAAAGTAATATCCCCCCATCTACCACAGATGAACTCTGTTTTGCTCTGCATTTATGAGCAACATGCCTTTGAAATCTGTTTTTCTTTGAGCTGCTTTTTGATAGGGAAAAACTAACACTAGGAAACATTGGAGTGGGGTGACAACTGACAGTATGTAGGCATATCTGACATGCAAATGAATGCTCCCAGTCCATTTACAGCAATGAGTAAAGACGGGTTTCTGGCTCCAAACAGAAAAGGCTTTCTGAGCAAGCAAGGGTGCCTGCGGAGAGAGAACTTGCAAAAAGGGGATGTTTATAATGGGGACTATTGCAAGGCTGTCTCTTGCTTCTTGTGTACTTTCCATAGGATGGCTGTCATTCATTAATTTCCCTAATGTACTTCTCTGAAATGCACTGTCAAAGGTAGAAATATATGGAGATTTCTTCTGAGCTTGGCTTTATATGAAACTCTTGCAATTTATGAATCACTCAGGTAGAAATAATTTCATGTAATAAAATGTCAACTAGAAGTCAAATAGAGTAAGATAGTAGGATTACACTACCCCACTCAAACCATATAGTATCTTCTCTCTGTATTTTTCTCCTCAGTAACTTTTATCTCTGCAGGAACTTGCAGAGTGGAAATAACTTCTACCTTCACAAACTCTCTCCTGTTTCTGGAACACTGGCTACATGGGGACAGGGAGCCCTGTGCCTGTGACAGGGTATTTCTTCCCTGGAGCTGTGCAGCACGACCTTCCTCTTTAAACAGCATCACAGTTACAAGCATTTGTCCTCCTTTTTTCAAATGTCAGCCTGGAAAACTCAGCTGTGTCTCCAAGCTTGGCTCTCCTTGATGAACAGCACTGCCAGCTACAGAACTGCCCGAGCCAAGCGTGAGTCTCACCCACAGCCCATCCCAGCCTCAAACCCAGGCTGTAATGCAGCTTTGTTGCTCCAGCAAGGCGACCAGATCCCTCAAACACTTTGCACAGAGCTGTGGTCACTAGCAGACACAGTGAGTCAAAATCATCTGAAGAATATATCAAATGAAATTAAAGGAATGTCCTTTTATATTCAACTGTGGAAGCCATTTGAGGACCCAGGGCCACAGTCCATGGAGCATGTTGGGAACTGCTTGGCCACACAAAGCTATTTAGCAGTGCAGTCAAAAGCCTGCATTAAAAACAAGCATCAAACCATAAACTACAAACCACATTTTCCTAATTGCTTTTCTTACAGAGCCAATTGCTGCACACATCTCAGGGACATTACACGTTTGTGAACAAGAGATGAGTGTCTTGGATAATCACTCTTTAAATGAGACGTACTGAAATGTGCTATAAAGAAGGAGTCCCCATGCCAGCAAAGAGCTCCTGTGCTACACCAGAAGCTATTGCTATTAATAACTAAGCAGGAATCCCAAAGTCAAGAAACTTTGCCTGAGCTCAGGGAGTTATAGGGGTCCACAGTTGTGTCTACCTGTTTTGGCTAAAGTGATTTAACTTTTGTATCCTAAACCCATATTTGATGGTGGGGAAGGAAGGGAAGAATCAAATAACCTTTGGTACTTGGCTACAGGAGTTAGGATTGTAACTGGACAATATTTGCAGATCAGAAACCTACTGAAGTGTACAATGACATTAAAGTTTGTTTAGGACTTACTCAAGATGCATTGCATAAGTCCTGTGTTATTATCTGTTCTCTGAAGTGCAGTGCTCTGCATTTATGTAAGCGATAGTAATGGGAATACACTACATGGCATTCCTATGTGAACTCAAGAGCAAGGTTGATTTACATAGGATTCAGCCATGTCCACAATGCAAATGTGGCAAATGATCTGCTGTGATTTTTAGCTCCAAGTCAGACACTATTTTTAGCATCTCTTTTCATCGTTCCACTCCCTTTCTGTAAGCTCACATTTTTTACAAGGTCCAAGGCAAGCACAAACCTTGTAATCACCTTAAAACTAACATTGGACTGGATTCCTCACTTGCAAGGTGGAGATGAGGTACATGGTCACTTCTAGGTCACGCTAATAAAGTTACAATTCCAAAGCTGCACTCAAGTACCACCAGGGATGCATAATTTCAAGGTTCTGTACTTTCATTTACAGAAAGTTACAGGAAATGCATAGCTACAGAAAGCATATTTATGTCAGTCAGAGTTAGTTTTCCTGTAGCTGCAAGGGCCAGAATTTTTTTAAGTACCATTTAAGTGATGTCTGTTTGCATCTGCACAGAAGCAGCAGTGACTCAGCAGCATGAATTCTCCAAAGCATTATTATTTTGATTGGAACGACAAATTAAGCACATAGGTTGACTATTGGGAACGGATGGGGTGAAAGAAATAGAACGGAGATTCAGACATGTAGCTAAGGGAAAAGGAAACAGGGAATGGGAGAAAACAAGAGGCAGAAGAAATGGAAATGGAGAGACAGAAAAATGCTAGCGGGGGTTGTTGAACATGGTGGCTCAGAGCCTGGAGGTATGAATATTTCATGTCACTTGAGTCAGGATTAGGATACTCCATAATACTCATGCTTGGGCCATTCACCACGAGGTGTGGGACCAAGCTTCAAACACCCACTGCAAATTGGGATCCAGGTCTTCCTCATTCCCACGTGACTGAATCATCTAACCTATTCAATATAAAGGTGGCAAAGGGAAAACATTCTTCTTGCCCTGCTCACCTCTTTTGTGTGGAGCTTTATGTGGTAGATGTGTTCAGAAAACTGTGCCCAGCGACTTCAGTTGCTGGACAGTATGCAGAAGAGTATCTAACCTGTAAATCCCGATAATACATAGTTCTGAGCTACACTGTACATTAAGGCTCTGCACTTACAGGTGATTTAAATACAAACCTCACAGAAGTGTAGAAGCTGGGGAACCATACAGGGGGAAAATTAGGAACACAATCTTGGATTTTGCTGCTTAAAGCAGCAGTTAGACATTGGTGTCCTTTGTAGATATAGCCACAAGTAAGTGGAGAAAGGTTATATTTTCTCCTCAATTTCTTTGCCAGCATCCCACTGCTAATGGAGTGCAACCTGCTGTGGGAAGCATCCCATCCTAAATTTACACCCATCGTATCTCTTGAGAATCATTTTTGTTTCTCATACCCAAACTCAGATGGGCATTTGGCACAATGTAATGTATCTTTTCTGCTTGAAATATTATTCATGATTTATCATTTTTCCTGGAGCATCTGACATGAGTGGAACATTCTATGTGTTCCTTTCAAACACTTGGTAAAACTGCCTCATCCCACTCACTGATGTTAGTTCTTGCTGCTGATCTCAGCCCAATAATCACACGCCTCCAGCAGCTATTTACGTTTTCCTTTTCCTCCTTTCCCCTCTTCTGTTTTTTAATTTTAAAAAGGACACCGGGAACTCTATGAAGCTCTTCCTTTTCTTTTTGCCACAAGTTACACAACCATGTGTATACCCAAGCTAAAACAAAAAGCGCATGAAAAAGTAACCTTATCCAACCAAAATTTCAATATAATTCACAAGCATATGTGAACTGTTGCTGTTGTTCTAAAATTATTCTTCAACAAATATTTTTACAGGAGTAGCTTCTGTTCCATTTAACCAAGCTTATGCTGCCACATCAATAGGAATCCTGCACATAGCATTGCAACAAACACACCAAGTCCATTACTTCCCAACACAGGGCAACTAGTTTTTTATATCCTATAGTAGTATTCTGCTGTACAAAGTAATTAGCCAAAAGTCACAAAGATCCATTCTGGAGTCAGAAATGGAAGCTGGGTGTCCTGTCTTCCTCTTTATTGCACTATGCACCAGATCTCATTGCTTCCCAAAAGCAAAACAGCTTTAATGGAAGCAATTCTTTTGCATGTATTTCTTTAGGGAACAATGCAAGAGACAGTAGAAACAACTTAGGAATATTACAGTCGTCATGAAATCTTATTTTATCAGTTCCTAGGGAAGAATTTTCATACATGAGTGCCTTCAATTGTACATTTAGAATCCAAATCAGAACTGAAATATTTACATGCTTTTCTTCTATGTGCGATGTCCAAAAGCAAGATTTGAATGTCCTACTCAGATGAGCACATATTAAACTGGGCTTCCTACTGCTGAAGCCTGGCACAATTAACTCTCACAAGATCTGAAACATTCTGTGACTTTTTTCCCTCCATGCAGCACAGAAGGCTTGACTTCTGAACACGAGTATGCTTTTAAGTTTCCCACTTTACCGTGTGTATTATACACATAGGGCATACAACAGAAGACATATGTACAGAGAATTAAGTACTCAGTGGGTACTATATATATTTTATCTTGTGAATCTGCATGCTTTCTGTAATGCAACCAAAATATTTAAAGCTCTATCTTTCCAAGTGCTCTAGAACCAATCCAATGAGAATGCTATTCAAATTCTTGGTGGGTTTAATTTACTAAGGCATTTTACTCACTCTCACCTTTGCTGTCTGTAAAGTTCCGTATACTAAGAATGTCATTAAGATCCTGATAGTGGTTCTGCTTAATGTATGTTGTTTTCTCAGGAGTGTCCTGAAGTTGCATTGTAACCTCTTCCAAGTCTTTATCAAGCTGCAAAACAGAAAGAGCATGAATGCCTAAAAATTCAGGAGTTGTTGTTTCAGATACCTGCAGTAACTGTGTAGCTCTCTATAATTAGACTAGAAGGCAGGTGGTCACGCCATTGCCACGTTGTGCCAAATACAATTTTCTTGTAGCGCTACAACACTACCTCTAAAAATCATGCTGGAAGTAACGCATCACATTCAGTTGTGATGCTGCACACAAGGCATATGAGAAGAGTAAGCTTCAGTAGTTGACATTTTAAGCAATTCAGAGGTACTGCTGAATGACAAAGAAATGAGCATTAGAAAGCGCAGTCTGAAAAACTCCCCACTATTTATTATTAATACGTACAAATGTGGTACCACTTTCTTGAGTCAATCAAATTATTGAACATACAGGAGAATATAAGTGAGCAGTGGCACCAGGGGCATGTCCACCCATGTGAGTGACTGCAGTCAACTCTACTGGGAATGTTTTCTTTTCCTAAAGATTAATTTTACTCCTTTTACCTTTGCCAGAGAGACAGACTCCTGTTAGACTTCTTGTTTGTGTCGTTGTATGTGTGAAATTTCAAAGAAAATCCAACTCACACTTTTTAGTTTTGGGGCTGAGAACACTCTACACTTTTGTGATTTGAAAATTACCCCCATGTTTTATATCTTTTTTGTCTTAAACTGTGTAATCTGCTAGCTAGCACTGAACTGCCCTTGCAAGCATAAATTTCAGAGGGGAAAGAAGTGCAAATAAGGGGATGGGGAAGAAACAAAAATCTCAGTCCTCTCTGTCCCCAAAAGTATCTTTTAAGACTAGAGGGAAAGGGAGAGAAGCACAGATGTCTTCTGTCTGGAAAAGCCACAGCACAAACACTGGGTTGGTACTCCCCTAGCTTTTAGCACTGAGCTGAACATGGGATCCTCTCCCCAGAGGCTAACTTGTATTCAACTGGCTACAGCCACAGTAGAAAATAACCAGATATAAACATCTTAATGGTGATCTGGGATGCTCTCTGTGAACAGTTGTCCAGGATGTGGTATCCAGAGTTTGTCCCACTCACTGCTTGCTTCATGGAATTTTAAAAGTGCTGAATTTCGATTTACATTGTTTCCTTATAGAACTGGGACATAACAACTCAAGGTAGATAAACCAGAGATCTAGCTGCTAACCGAGGTAGGGTATGGTCCAAATTCTCTTGATAATGAAACTCTTATTTGGACCTAATGGTTCTGGGTATGAAATTTAATCTATTTAAGCAAAGTCTAAAAAGATCAGCAGGGCCCTGCATGCAGTAATATGGGTCAACTGCGCTGACCAGCCTTACCTGTGATCACCATCATGAGCCTTGCAAGGCACAGGCTGAGATCTTTTGAGTTAGGAGGCTTAGTAGAAAAAACTGCAGTAGGATAAAGAAATCAAAATAGCCAGTAGCCAGATGAGCCTTCATTAAAAATTGCCAGGCTTTTGTATGAAAGGGACCTGGCAAAGCTGAACAAGATGTCTTTAATAAGGCAGAGATAACTTTTGGAGTCTTTAGTAGTCTGAGTAAACACCTTTTGGTTACCTAGGCAATTGTCGTTAGTGTAGTTAGGACCTGGATGAAGAAGTAACGGTTGCAATAAAATACCTTTTCTTCAAGGTATAAGAATATCTCACAGAGTAGGGAAGAACAGGTTAATGTTTTGTAAGATATAGATCAGTTATGGTTATCTTGTCTCAAAAAATGGGCAGTCTTCAAGGCTGAGTTGTCATAGTTTGAGGTCTCCTGAGCAAGGATGGATGTAACTAAAAATATACATGCTATAGCTCTAGTGGAATGCATGCACTCCACGTACGTAGCCTTTCTCTCTGTAGGGACTGAAGAAACTTCACAGCCTTTGTGCCAAAAGGGTGAGCTTACATGACTGTAAAGGTTCTTTTCCATCTTAAGAAAATATGTAATTCTGTTTCATGGCAGATGTAAAAATCTGCCTAGCAAGTTTTTGAGCAAATTCTCAGAGAGGCTGAGAAATAACAGCAACAGCAGTCTTTGAACTCAAGCCATAAACAGGAACAAAGATAGCTCTTAAGTGCCCCTGGGGCTGCGGGTCTCTGTTATGCTTGCATGTAAAGGTTGCGCTTCTAGAGCTGTTGCTCTATGGTGCTCAGCACATCCGTGTGAAGCAGCAGGGTAATTTGCCTGTTACAAATGAATAGGGGAAGTTTCATTTTAATTTGCTAAGGTGCATTTTCATTTTATGACACTTGCTAAGTATTTGCTGTATTTATTAATCAGCTCTTCATATAAATCATCTGTTTCCTATGATTTCAACATTATTCTATGGGTAAAGCTATTTTTTTCCCTCTAAAGGCAGTCAACATTTAAGCAGATTACAGAACTGCAACAAAAAATACTTAATAAATTGCTTATGCAGTATATACAATAAAAAATACCTCTGTAATTTTCATTCTCAAGCGGTGGTTCTCAGACTGCAGTCCTTCTAGTCGAGATGTGCTGGCCTGATTGACGCTGGTGACTGATGTTGATGTTTTTGAATCTTCCTTCTTTTGATTTTGAGTGAACTGAAATCGTCTGTTCTGTGTGGCTGCATCTGGATTTGTTCTCAGTGTGATGAGCTGAAAGGTTTACAAGCCTTAAGAAATCCTTTCCACGGTTTTATTTTTGCAGCTATTTCTTTTGTATCTTAAAATATTGAAAGGCAAACCAAAAAGCTCCTTTCTGACTTTCAAGTACAAAGTTCTGGAAAGGGAGCTCTGCTTGCCATGAGTAGTACTTGAGATGATTTCTGAATAACTTTACAGAACAGGTTGAACCAAAATGATTTTGCAAAGGGAAGTTTTAAAAAAATTACCAAAAAAAAAGTATTTAACTGGATTATAATTACATTAAAATATATTTCAATATTTCATCATATTTTTCTTCTTCTTTCAAAGGATATATTCCTTCTTTAAGAAAAAAAACAACCCACCAAGCCCTCCTCTTCCTGAGCACAGTTTCATCTGAAATTTCGCCTTTCCTACTGTTACCAATAACACTCAAGCAGAGAGAGGCATGAAACAGGAGTATTAACAGAAAGAACTCATGGGAGATTGCACTCTGGAGATAACGGTAACTTAATTAGGTTTTAGTGACCCAAAAGAAACAAAATCTGTCCAAATAAATTAAATAAGTCACTTGAAGAAAGGGAAAAAAAAAAAAAAAAGTTAACCTTAAAGATATTTAATTTAAGCAAATATAAGTAAGATTTAACACTCAGTGACAATGTGAAAATGTCACCTTGACATGAGGAGAGAAAGCTACTAGCTGTTTGGCAAAGGGAAGAGCTTCTCAGATGACTCTAGAGAATACAGAATTTATGATTACTTGCCAAGCAGCATACATATATATTTGTCTACAGACAAAGCAGAAGGAGCTCCCTGCCCTGAGAGCACAGGCGTGGCACCATAAATCCAAAGGTGTTGAGTTATCTGAAAGAAGACAAGGGGCAATCATTTTGTACGCAGAGCGTGGCCAGATTTTGTGGCATAGCCCCATTTTGGAATTGGTTCCTCTTCTTTAGAGCATGAAACTGTTCTTCAGCTGTGGTGTCATGAAATAAGGACCCAAATTCTAATAGCCCTGACTGATTGCACACTGAAGCACTTGGTCCCTGGCATATATTTACAGACCAAGTCTGCAGATTGGGATGATGCTTGAAGACACTAAATTTCCTCTTTAAGGTGATAAAGGAGATGGAGAAGGCTGATGTATTCAACACCTTCTTCATCTTACTCTTTACTGGTAAAATTTGCCAGATACCTAAGTCTCGTAAAGTAATGCAACCTGATAAGATGTACTCTTGAGGACTAAGGGAGCTGGCTGATGTCGTTGTGAGGCTACTCTCAATTACATTTTGAAGGTGATGTTGATTGGGAGAGGTCCCGAAGGACTGGGAACGAGGAAATGTCACAGCTTTGTTCAAGAGAGGTGAGAAGAAGGATCTGGGGAACTACTGCCTAGTCACCTTCTCCTTAGTCCATGGAAGATGCTGCAGCAAATCCTCCTGAGAACCATTTCCAAATATATTAACATCAAGATGATGATTAGAAGCAGTCATCATTGATTCATGAGGGGGAAATCTGTCCTGACCAACCTCATAGCTTTCTTCAGCAAGATTTCTGTGTTGGTGGATGATGGGAGAGAGTTTTTTTTTTTCAGCTTAGGCAAAGATGTCAACACTGTCTCCCATAATGTCCTCACAGTCAAACTGATGAAGTAGTGACTAGGTAGAGTGACCAGAGAGGTGGACTGAAAACTGACTGAACTGCCAGGCTCAAAGTACTGTGGAGGCCAGTCACTCAGGGGTTCATTCTACACCAATAGTGTTTAACATCTGACCTGGATGGTAGGACAGAGTGTGCTCTGTCCTCAGTAAGTCTGAAGATCCTCAAAGAGGAGGGGGGTTTGATACACCAGATGATTGCATTTCTGTTCAGTGGGATG
>WTSP01021625.1:55186-166382 GCA_025331215.1 Actenoides lindsayi | reverse complement strand
AGGGGCGTAGGGAAGAAAGCAAGGGGGGGGGGCAAAAAGATAGGGAAAGGGGGGGGGGCTTTTGGGGGGGGGGTGGTTTTTGGGCGGGGGGGGGGAAAGGGGGGGGGGGGGGGGGGGGGGGGTGTTGGGCAGGCATTTTTCATGTGTATAAATACACGTGGAAGAGTAAAGAGGATGAAGCCAGACTCTTCTCAGTGGTGCCCAATGAAAAGAAAGAGGCAAAAACTGAAATCCAGGAAATTTCATTTAAACATCAGAAAGATTTTTCTACTGTAAATATGGTCAAACACTGGTATAGATGCTCAGGAAGGCTGGGGACTATTCATCCTTGGAGATAATCAAAGTCCAACTGCTCAAGGCCCTAAGCAACCTGATGTTACTAGAGTAAACTGAGTCTTCCTAGAACCCCCTGACTCTCCTCTCCCCCACTTCTTTACTTCTAATTAGGCTGGTTGTAATGACTGGTATGTCTAACTCTCATACCAAAAACTACATTAAAATGAAGTTACAGGTCAAGAATGTTAATTACACGGCTTCTTAAATTAGCAGGCAAAAGTTGACAAGATAAAAGCTCTGCAATTGGATGTGGTCTAAGTTCAAACAATATAAGATAGAAGTATAGCCATCCATCAATTTACTCATCTTCATCTGGGAGTTTATAGCTAAAGACTGGATGTTTTGCCGCAAGGAGATATGCTCTAATGAGTTCATTCACATGGTGTGGATGAGATGGAAAAGTCCACAGGCAATGTTGTGGCCCTGTACAAGGGATGAGGTTAGATGAATTTTTTTTCCTTTTTTTTTTTTTTTCTGGCCATAAAGTCAGTGGAATTTGTGTCTTACTGCATCACATCTGTGCAGTTTCAATGTTGACAAAGAGTCAATGTTCTAATATCTACAAACAGTCAATGTTAAATAGACAAAAAATGCTAAAACAAGAAAACTGATGTTTTATTCCTGGGCCTCTAGAACTGATTTTGCCTTGCTGCTCTACCAGAAACTGGAATTAATGTGTTAATGCTATTGCAGCCAATGCTGGCATGCACTTGGTGGGTGACTAAAAGTGAGCACAATGTTCTGTCTCAAAAGGGACAGAGCAGAAAAAATTGAAGGACATGGATAAACACAGATAGACATGGGAACATTATTTCATGAAGGGAAAGATATATTAGGATTGCTTGTTTTAAAGAAGTGGTGAGTATGCTGAAAAACACTATAGACATGTTGTCCCTTAAGAAGATAATTAGACATAGCAGTTAACTTTTAACAGTAAAAATACAGATAATATATATTTGAATTCTGCAAACCACTTCTAGAAGATATCTTTGAGGCCAAAAATCTAAATGTTTGGACTTTTTTTGATAGGTTAACAAGAATATTTACAGTTACAGTAAGCAGGATGCAGTATAATGGATATCAACATTTGTATTTGAGGATACCTTCAAACGGAGAGAGCGATGACCATGTTTTCTCTGATCTACCTTACTCTCCTATGGGATTTCCCTCATGTTTTTCTGAGGCACTTGGTGCTGTATGAAATGGCAGTGAATAAGTTGGACATTTAAGTGAAGAAGTATAGTAATTGCCATGTTATAAGTAAATAAGATTAGTAGAGCTGACAAGAAGTAAGGGAAAAATGTCATGTTTCATTCCCTAGTTTGCCTACATCATTGAATAGTTGCCTATTTGGATTTACAAAAGGGCTGTGGGGCAAAATTGAATTCCAGCACTGTTGACCCAGGAGACTGCTGAAGATTAGTTAAAATGAATGTGTTTTCTTCTGTATAGCACAGAAGTAGAAGTACTCGCCTGGCTGAAACCCATGTTACTGCTTCCATCTGCCTGGCCACAGTTTAATAAATGAAAAAGTGCAATCTTCCAAGTTTTCATTATCATCTTCTTGACAAGCTATAGGCTTTGTTCTTTCACCAGCAACCTTCCTATGCTGTCAAAACTATACTAATGGACTACATACTTGTTAAGGGGAGAGTTTGGTGCCTGTCTTACACTGACATCCTACCAATGTACAAACTGGGTGGTGTTGGATCTAATCTTTTGCAGGGTCGAGACAGGCTATTGTGAAACCTGTGCTGGAGCAGGTTCCAGGAGAGAGAGTGCTTGCCAGGTGTCCTGCTGTAACTGTGGCACAGCATGGTGAGAAGAAATGTAGGGCAAAATACACGAGTGCAAGAAGAACTCTCCAGCTGTGAAAATGCTCACATGGGCATTGGAGGTGCTGTATTCCAGCTCCTGCTTTAACTTCTTTTTCTGTACCTTATCCAATGACCATTTTTAATGCAAAGTAGCTATGCATTTGGAAACCTGACAATACATGGAATGAGATTAAGTACTTCATGCTAGAAGTACTTCATGCTAGCTAGAAGGCTACATTTCACGTTTGTATTTTGAGTAGAAAGAATTGAGAGAAACAATAAGGGCAGGGTAATTGAGGTTTAAAAGAAGAGCATAGGAAGGGGTTAAAAAAGGAAACAGAAAAGTCACTTCAGAGCCTGTGGCAGCAAAAAAGAAGGATGGGCATGAAAGCAAAGGGGCAGAAAAGCATGTCACAGCATTAATAATATTTTCTCTTTGAAGAGAGTTCTGACATTATGTGGAGGTATTTTTGGCATCAGAGTTTTAATATGCATTTTCATACAGCTTACACACTAAAATCTTGAAGTATTTCAAAGTACTCTCCATTGCTGTGTTTGTAAATGTTCCCTTAATTTAGAATGAAGTTGTGATTCTCTCCTAAGATCCAGAATAAAAATCTGCCTATATATATCCGTACAGCTTTTTACTATTTGAGAACTGAATGGCAGAAACTGTACAAACATCCTGGTTAGTCCATCCTGGATAATAAATTACTTTGCTTTTTTTCAGATCAGAAGTCAGCTCCTATTGCTATTCTGTGCCTCTAATTTCTTTAAGAGGCAACATTTTGAGATAAATTTATTAGCTTGTTCCTTTTACACATATAGTTCTTGGTGCCTCAGTTAGAACCATCACCAGGGATGCCACTTAGCACCAGAACCTATTCACTGTCATTTGCTCAATACATTGATTGAACACGAACCAGTAAAGTGTCCCAAGCTTTTTGTCACCATTCATTTGAAAAAGCTAAAAACAGATTCTGGAGGTGAAAGGAACTGTATCTTGACTCTTGCCTTGCTACTGCTTCAGACATCCAACTGAATATGCATCTGATCTGGGGTAATAAGCCAAGTTTATGCAAGTCACTTAAAAAGAATACAATTATACAAATATCAAATACATTCTCCAGAACGTCAGGCTTTGCTAAAGTAAGCTTGCACAGAAACTGGTTTTCTCTTCATTTAAGTTCTGTCAAACTCACGTCTAAAGCTTATCTCTGCAAGTGCAAGATCAGGTTCCACACCTCTTTGGGTAAGTATTAATAAATACATTAATAAATACATCTTCAATATCAGTATTTGCAGCATACACGTACTAAAAAGGTCTTACTGGTTTGCAGGTATACAAGTAGATATCCTGATCAGCTTGCTTAGAGTCCATAAGAAATATGGCAGAGTAGACAACTGGACCCGTCCCTCCTGAATCTCCACTCATCACCCTTTCCAAAAAGTCCCTAAAATTTGGAAATGGAGACTATTCCCCTGAAATTACAGAGAACAACCTTTGTTTCCCCAATCACAGATTCGGCAGAGATATGGGCATTAGAAACACAGGTATGCACACTCTTGTAACTGCGCATATTCTTTCTCCAAAAGTCTCGTGAAGCTTTTGTTCTTCTTCTCAGGATCCAGAGAGATTATAGATGGGCTAGGTTGAGAATTGTACTTGAAAAGGCAATGAACTTTTATGTACTAGATCACATCTACAAAACAGAAGGAAAAGAATCCAGACCCAGGCTAAACAAATTCACTTACCTTAGGTACAAACACAAGGCAAAGAGTAATGGTGCTGCAGAAAATTATGACTAAAGCAACGATGCAGAACTGCACATTGGGTTGGTCCCGAGTCAGGAAAGAAACAGCAGCACCAATAATGCACATTATCCCCACGTTGTATACGCTCATTCCGATGTACTTGCTATCATTCAGTGCAGGAATGCTGACATTTCGTGTCTCCCAGGCAAGGAAACACCCGAATAACTGAAATGGTAAAAGCAGAAAAAAAAGATTGTAAGATGAATTGGCTGATATCCAGGAAAAAAAGCAATCATTTAAAACTGATACACTTTCTAACTTGACAAATATAGGTGATATTACAGTTGGAGATATACCTACCTTTTACCCAATATCTGTGTGATTTGTTTTGCTCACTAGGACAGATTTCTGCTCTCACAAGAAAAATGTGAAACTTAGAATTAGTTGTGATGGGAACAAATTTCTCTAAATGCGATGGTAATCTTTATTTTATACTTTTAGTAACTTTTAAAGACAGTACTTCCTGTTTGTTGGTTTTTTTTTTTAAGGATTCCACTGAAGATATAATGTGCATTGTTCTTTTAGCTATTTTTAGCAGTTGTTCTCAATATACTCTTATCAATCCAGTCACTCATTGTATGATTATCACCTACATTAATAAACAGCAGTGCCAAGATGTGTCCCATGGGAGACAAATATATAATGTTGAAAGTGTCGCCCTAGTTGTTCAGACTACAATTATAATGTCTTTTATTATAGTGGGAGTTGGTAATGGCCTTTCAATTGCAGTTGTCTAATGATTTCTGGCATAAAACATTCTCATGGCAATTTTTTGCTTGCTTTTTTTTTTTTCTTTCGTACATTTTAAAGTTTTAGCCCCTTTGTTACTTGCAATATGCTTTTGCAACATGGAAGGGGAAAGTCTTTAGTGTAAGGAAGCCATCTTCATCCCTTGAAATTTAATTAGATTTTTCTACAACAAGCGCTGCTGCAAATGATCACTTTCTTTCTCTTGTATTCCTCAGAGGAAATCTGTCAATGCAGTAAAACCATAGATGAACTCAAGAAGTTGTAAATTGGTAATCCAGCCTGCAGTCTACACAAAGCCCGGTAAGAGCGTATGGTGCCCTGGGAAGAATGGAAGACAGCAGATGGTATTGGAGGGAAGGGAAGGACAGAGAGAGGAGCCATCACTAAGACTCAAGACAAGGTTTCCGTGTTTTCTAGATTTTTCTGATCACACTGCAGGGACAGACAAGGAGGAGAAAGAAAAAAGGTGCACTCCCATTGACCTTCGTACCCTTCCTCCCAGACCATCTCATGTGTCCACTGACATGTCAAGGAGATAAAGAAGGAAGGAAGACTCTTTTATACAACTGAAACCCCTGTGGTAATCCAGGAAATTACAGGTCTATGATGATGTCATTTGGGGATTAATTGCAGTTGCCTAGTAAAAATTTTCCTTCTGCATTTTTCCAATGGGAAAAAAAAAACAAAACACAAGCATTAAAAATTTCAAAGGCAAATAACCTGGACCAGAAAAACGTTGTTTGATTGCCAGTCAAGAACAAGAGAAGCGGGAACTGACAGATTTATGTTTGCAGTACAAACTCAGTTTTGCCTTTACATGGTTTTGATTGTAGTAACAACTGGACATTAATAACTGCAAATTTCCTTGATTATTCGCTTAAGTTTTTACCTCAGCTAACAATGGCAACAAACTCAACCATTTGTGACTCATCTGCTTTGCACTCCCACAGAAACTAGCAGGCTGCAGGCACCTACCTACTCACCCAGGCACTTCAAACCAGGACTTACTGCCGAACTGCCAGTCCTGCCCTCCCGTTGCTGAGCTTGTCTGCTAGCTTATCTCATTCTCTTGCCTACAGCACATATGCTACCCCGCCACATGTTCATGAGCGGACCCGGCAGGAAGGCTTTTGGGGCATGTACTGTCAGCTCATGGACTGTGGAGGTTGGAGGTCCTGCCTAATCCAGGCAAGCCTCTTGCTGACCCACTTTCCGACGCTGCCATCACTGCTGCAATCTGTATCAAGATCCGTAGACAGAGGTTGCCCTTCCCAGCAACAGCAGCAGCAGTTGCCCTTGCAATCCTTACACAAGTCTTCCGCGGCACCATTTCCACCCACCTCCCCACATGCTTCTGAAGGACATGGTCCTATCCAGGGCACTCCCTTGCCTCTGTCAGAAGTCTACCTCTTCAGTTTTACCCATCTCCTTTAGTAGGACTAGAGCTCACACCCCACTCTGGAGCCCTTGCCTCTTCCCCTGCTCTTCCCAGCAGCCTAAGAAGTGCAGGAAGAAGGGTAGTGGCTGCTGCAGGTGGAGCATGGAAGGGAGCTGCTCTTGTGGGACCAAGGTATGAGTAGGCAGCAACCTGGAGCAGAGAGGAGTCTCAGAGCCATGCCAGTAGGGCAGCTGAGGTGGATAAGCTGTTTATTGGGCTGGGTAGCTTTGTGCCAGAGAAGCAACTCATCCCAAATACATTTTCAGAGCCTCTCAGGTAACCAAGATGATACTTCCAGTATGGAAGGATGCAGGCAGCACTCTTCTGCTGCTGGGTCTGGCATCATGCCCAGATGGAGCAGGGAATGTCCAGACTCCTTTACAAGCTCTGCAGAAGCAAATCATCCACTGCATTGACCTGGCTGCACTGGGGACATACACTGGTGATAACCTTTTTTCAGAATACAAACCTATTCCTTCCAGACACTTCATTGTGTCAGCTGTTGCCTGTTCTGCACTCCCTGCACTCCTGGTGCTACTCAGCTCAGCTGTTCTGAGGGGTAGAAGGAATCCTTACGTGCATGTCTGTACCATGTTTTTAAAGGGATGAGACCTTGATTAACTATGGAGAAGATTTCTATCTTCTCCTGCTACAGTTAATTATTAATGAGATTTTTAGGGTTGTAGGTCATCCCTCACTCTCCCTCCCTTCTCCCAGTATGAACAGATTCCCTTCCAAAAGCATTATTCTGGGAATACAGCCAACATACGTAAATGAGACCAGCACTTATTACAAATAATGGGCATGAATTCATAGCTGAGGCAGTTATAAAGCGATCTAAAATATCAATTATAATGGAAAAGGATCATCTGAACAGTGTTGTGGGGGTTATGGTTTGGCCCATTCTCATTTATAATTGAGAACAGCATGGAAAATGGTTAAGTATCTTCCAGATGAAAGGAAGATTCTTATTTATATGGTAACTAAAGAGAGGGAGAGGCTCTTGCAGTAGGTAGGTTTCATCAGAATGATGCACTATAAAATTGAGAGCATTGTTTTTTAACCTTTTATAGCATTTTGGGTAAAATGCATGCCTCAGGAAGAGAGCCTTCCTTTTCTAAAAGTCACAGCTCATCTTTCAGACTCAAACATGCATAAAAGCTAAGAGTTTTCTGCAGACTACCACCAGCACAGTGGTGATTGCAGAGTTGCTCCTTGTCTGCTGGCTGGCAAACAAGGAGGGGTTAGTAAGATTTCTCCTCTAAGATAGAGCCTTCCTGAGGGAACATGACACTGCTTTTCCCCCATTTGCCCTTCTTATTGCCCCCCTTCCTGAGGCTCAGCCAAACTGCACAAAAGAAAGATTCACTTTTATGACTGCAAAACCCCCCCCAAATCCCTAAAATGGCCTGGTGAAGGAAGGGGATGCAGATGTTCCTAGTGAAATGTCCGGACTTCCATGATTCCTCGTCAATTTTTGAATATGAAACTTATGAGCTCCAATAAAAAACACGTACTATTAGTTCATGGACTCAGTTCAGCTGCTCTTTGCTCCTGATACCTAAACATTAAACGTGAATCTTCCTCAGTTATGTAAATCACTCTTCTTCTTGTCCTTGGGCACACCCAAGTCTTGAGACTGCTGTGCAATTTAAGGACTATTTGATATTTAAGGCTGCCTTCTGGGATTTGCCATGCAGCTGCCTCTCCTCCTTTTTCTCCGGGAGGGCTCAAGCTGTTAAAGGCTTCTCAGAGTGTGTCTGCTGGCTTGAACCCCACACAAAATACAGCAGGAGACATTGTCATTCAAGACAGCGATGCTGGCGATAACCATTGCATAGCTTCACGTTCGGACAATGCGGCACAATTTCAGATTTTCCTGAGATGTGCTCCCTAGCCCCAGAGCAGAGGCCGTCTTTGGAAGGAGCCTTCAGACTTCTTTCTGAGCTGTCAGATTTTCTGTAATGAATGACTGACCGCTAATTACTTGGGCGCTCGTGAGGGATGTTAGTTCTGATCTCTGCTGAGAATTTTGATTAAACAGTCTTTAGAGAAGGTGTGCATGAACACATCAGGATGGAGGCAGGTGGCTCTTAGCAGTGCTCACATGCTCAATTCAGAGAGGGGTAGGATATGTCTGTCCCCACTGTTTTATACCAGCCTGTTTAGGCAACTGCTCGCTGGCAGTTTGCAATTCCCATCCTGAGGCTCATGATGGATTTTGTGCATCACAGGAGTTTGAATAAATTAGGGCTATGAATTCTCCTATGGAAAGCAGTTATCCAAAAGTCAAGGAGCACAGTAGTCTACTGTCAAGTCTAATGGTCTAATTTAAGTTCCATTGGGGATCTCAACCGAAGACACACTGAGAAGGCAACTAGGAAGGCTTCCTACATTGTTAGTCATTGACTTAAAGCCTTTTCCTATTTTGGCCTACTAAGATGTGTATCTTGTTGACGTAGAAATTGTCATAAAACATTGCTTTGGGTTTTCTCTGGATGTATGGGCTGTGTAGGCATGATTGGTTTGTTTTGTCTTCTGTTTGAGGCTACACAGCTTCCATTTGACACTACACTGATTTAGAGTATTATTTTTGTAGCAGCTGATACGGTGGGTTTAGTCTGTGTTGTCAGTGAACCTAAAAAGGCCGTGAGACAACTGTTGTATAAATAAGGGGAAAACAGTATCTGAAGACAACAGGATTATAACACTGTGACTAAAGATAGAATTCTGGTCACTAAGAGAACTGTATTACAGTCTTACAGGGATAACAGGACTATGGAGATTACAGTACTTGTGTTTCCAAAGTTTAACAAGCAAACCATAATTTAAAAGAATCTTGTACTGACTAAACTGTGGTATGTGGGAATATAATAAAAGTGTTGCAGCTGAAAACTTTTAACACTGTTTTTCAAAACTCTGCTACCTATTTCATTTTAAATCTTGTTCACCAGAATTACTGCTAAACACAGTTATGATCGATTACTGATCCATAACATGTACTAATAAAATCAAGTGTCTAATTTGCTATTGGACTGCATAGACTGGCAGATGACCAGCAGGAAATTATTTATCCTCCTATATTCCCTTGTGTCCTTATTGCCCTAAAACCATTTTGTCTATATGCATAATTTCAAAGTTATGTCTGCTTATACTTTGAACATGGGTTACAAGCAGTATTAGGAAAAGAAGATAAAGACAGAAAATTATACTTGAGGATATCAGACAGGAGCAGAGAAATACCAGAGGAAAAGTCTCCAATTTTGTCAGAAGTCATGCTTGCCAATAACTAGAGGATATGGTTTTGGAAAGATTAGATAGTGGCCTAGGCTGCAGCTTTGCAGCTAATTACTGTATTCTAGTAGCACTTACTGAGCTTGCTTGTGGATCATAGACCTGCTGTGCTGCATGAAAGAACAAAACTAAGCTTTTACTTCAAAGATCCTACATCTGGGGACTTTTATTTCATTTTGTTTTGGGAGTTCAGCATTTTTGTGGTGGTTGTTTTTGGGGGGGGTGTGTGTGTGGTTTTTTGTGTTTGTTTGTGGGGTTTTTTTTAACTTGTGAGATTATTGGGAGATTTCCCTTCCTGCCACTTCTTAAAACAAAGGCAGTTTTGGACTCTGGCCTGTAAAAACCTCTCAGTCTGAAGTAGCTGTGAAGCTGAAGTTGTGAGTTTCCCTACTCACGTTCATTCTTTAAATCTAGATCATGACAGAGATAGGCATAATTTTAGTTCAGTGAAATGGCTGCAGTTTTTTTCCAATGAAAATATCCAAAACTAAAAAAAAAAAAAAGCACTTTGATTTTCCAGGTTTTCTCTGAAGAACTCGGCAGTAAAAAATACTGAGCAGTTTTCAGGAAGATGCATAGAGAACTGATTTTTTTCTAGTCGCCAGCACACCAATTAGGGCTAGCAAACTAGAAGACAAACTATACCCTCATAGTTCTCCTACCTTCACAATCAGTACAACCTGATGTTAAACTGTCACTCACTCCTTGTATCTGGCACGAGTCAGCTGTGTAGTTAGTTCATTTTCACGGAGCTGCTCTGGATAGTCAGTACTAAATGGAAGCTTTGTATTTCTATTGAGCATTAGGATAATAGCTAAATATTTTTTTTATTGCAAGATATGATATTCAGCTACTCAGTTAAAGGACTCTCTTCATAAAGATACAAAGATATAAAAATATAAAAATGCTGCAGGGCGCTTAGGATGGTCCTGCCAAGGCAAAGCAGGGGCACAAAGCTATGGACTCTAACAAACATCCAGATAAAATTTTCTACTTTATTCTTGTCTCCCAAATCAACAGGTTAATAAAATATTTTCCCTTCTTTCTATTCAGACTGTATTTAACTTTCTGCTGTGAACATTCTGCTTAGTCATGACATACGTTATAGGAACTACGTTGAAGCAAATACACAATCGGTTATTGGCAAATATACATTTGGAATAGCTTTATATGGTCTCTGGCATAAGATTACCACAGACAATCACAACACTGTAGAACAATCAAACATCTCTGATCAAAACAACTCCATGCTACAATTTAAATCTATTTCTGATATATAAAAATTGAGGCCAAGAGACATGTAAGGGTATACTTCCATATCTGCAGTATTTCAATAATGTATTTGAAGTTTCCTTATGGCCATAGTAGCGAAAAATTTATCCTACAAAACCATATGGTAACTTATGTTTTCGATGCTAAAACACTGTTAATGTTTTATTAAAGATTTAACAAATATCTGATACCACTACAAACTACCTTCCCCCACCACAAAGCATAACTATCCTCCTCTCTAATGATTGTAAGAAGGAACAGATGGGTTGGTGCTAAACTCACCATAAATATGAGTCAGAATCATGCAAATTAATTGAGAAGGCAGCAGTCCCTTCTTCTGAGTAATCTTTTCAGTCGTGAAGGGAATTTCGAAAGAATGCAATAAATGTGTTGAAAATCAAAGGTATTTTCAGAAAATCATGAAGAATTTTAACATAATCTGGAGACTATTCAATTTTCTACATATAAAATCTATTAATTTGATAAAGGGATTAATTATGAGTAGACATATTGTTGATATCTTATTATCATAAGATATTTGGGGGGGTCTTGAGAAAATCATCTAGTGCAACCTACTGCTCAAAAGGCAAGCTCAGCTGAGAGGTCAGACCAGGCTGCTCATAGATTTATCCAGTTGGTCTTTAAACCTTTCAAGAATGAAGTCTGATCAACATCTCTGGGAAATCTGGTCCACTGTTTCACTTTCCTCAGAGCAAAAAAAAATAAATCTTTATATCCTGTCTATATGGAGTAAATATAGTAAAACAGTAAAAATGAGGACTATGTGTTACACACCGCAGTTGTACTGTTCATAAGCAGCTCCTGGGCTAAATGTACAGAGAGGGCTTAAGCACTTGAAGTGGTGCTGAGAAGCTACATCCAGCATCCAGCAAGGATGGTCAGGCTCCCCTCAGTATTATCTGCAGGTGCCTGAACACTGTTAGTGCCCAAGTTTCTGCTTCTGTGCATGCTAACAGCTGCCAGGACTCTGGCTGGGCATTGCTTACTGGTGCCTGTCACACAACCAACCTTTGCTGGAGTTCAAAGAGGCAAAAAGAAATGTAATGTTTACGGATTATCTATCAAAGCTAAGAAAGCTATTGGAGAAGGGAGCAGGGGAATCAACTGGAGAGCAAACAAAGAGCAACTGAAAGACATTTGGGTATGTGCTATAAACTATCTGACCTAAACTTCATAATTGTAAAGAAGTTTTCCTTACCTTAAAAATTGTTTTGGATGTTGTGGAATTTAAAACAAGCAAGCAATAAAAATGCCCAAAAAACTAGACAGAATGTAATAAAGGTTAAAAAGAGGAAATTCATAATAATGATTATGAATTAAAGTTCTAAAATAGAGATAGTGGAAGGGGAAGATAACGCTAGCAGCGCTATCAGAATTCATAAGGATTTCTAAAAAGTATGTGGAGAAAAAGGAACCCTAATAATGATTCTTTCCTTGGAAGCTGACAAATTCAATATTAATGATGCATGATAAGATATACTTAATAAATACTTTGGTCCTATATTTATATAGACACAGAACAATTCCTTCATGTCTTGCAAAAATAGTGAAATGCAGTTTATTCCAGCAATAAGAGAGCTCTTGAAAACCCTGTCAAGACAAACTACTGTAATCAGGGAGATCCTGTATCTTGCACGCAGGAGTTTTAGGAATTGATTTAGAAGTTGTCTGGGCTGCTGGACTTAATTGTAGATATTTATTGGAACGCTGGCAAAGCTCCGCTTAAGATAGAAAGAGGCCATATGGGAAAAGAGAAAGTGGAACATCTTCAGTGATTACAGAGCTATTATGGTAATTTCTATCGTAAGTAAATTAATGGAATAGCTAATACCCGAACCCAGGCAATAAATGACAAAAAAAGAGAGTGACATAATTCAAGATGTGATTATTTTTTTTCAATGAGATTGCAAGACTGAATAAAAATAATCACATTTGTGCATCTTACTGAGATTTCTTAGTAGTGTTTGTCTTAATACTGCAGGGTATTATTATTTAAAAATAGTATGTTACAAAATCAATACAATAAATATAAAGTGATTGAAATCTAGGTGATAGATCTCAATGTGTAACTGTTAATGAGAAGCTACTGAATAAAAGGAGAGGTTTTAAAAAAGTTCTAACCTAATGCTGTCCCATATATGCACACTGACTTGAAGGAGGTTATAACGTCAGGGCTGAAAATGATGTGAAGGAAGCAAAGGTGGAAAACGGTAAACAGTTAATAGATGTCATTTTCGTAAAGCAGTAAGATTTTTAGACAAGTCATAGAACTTTGGCCAAACTAAGTGTAGTTTGCCTAGAAATAAAGACATCATCAAGTTGTTTTAGAGAAAGAGGTATAACATACATGAAGGATTTATCAAAGTTCAAGGTTTAGAGGTCAGAGCTAGACCTCTAGTGATTAGAGAGCCTCAGGAAGCAAAGGATTCTTTCAGACTTAAAATTTAGATTCAACATAATCCCAATAATTTATTTTAGTTAAATTAATACTTTATCTGGCTTCATAAATCAATTGCAGAGCTGTGTTGTACAATATGTCAACTGTAATGACCAAAACAGAACTCTGGAATATGAATCATTAGAAGGAATTAAATTTCTTATTCTTAGCAACCTTTAACAAGTCCCATGATGTAAATGCATCATATTTTTCCTCTCTCCACTATGAAATACTGATGTTTTCATCCTTAGAAAGGTTACCTAAGGACCATATGTTAAAAACTGTGTATCAGAAGTTGTCAGTAATATTAGTTATAGCTTGAAAACCCTCAATTAACACTTACAGGGTAAAAGTAGGATTTGATATGCAGAGCAACAGCCAAACTGAAAATATACCTTGGCCTTGAAAGCCTGTTTCTCAGTAGTTGAGTAAAAGGTAACTGTAATAATACGTCAACAGCACAACGACACTTCCAACATACGTACACCTTGAGTCTAATGTTAATGAAACACATTATCAGGTAGAGGGGAATCAAAGTCTAGTGTGTGTAGTTAATAAGCAAAGCACTCAAGATGAGTCCAATCCATCCCTAATCTGGTGTTGTTTTGGCTGAGATAAGATAAACAATATATACTCTTCAGAAAGATGTTAGTGCACTCACTAATAATGCACCACTGGCAAGTTTAAGATGGTCTAATTTTTACCATCTTTTGGGATATATGAAATAAAGGTACTTTTTAACCATATCTACATCATCAGAAATCAAAGACATATTGCAACTGATGGTCACCATGTACGCACAGACAGACCTTGAACTTGTATGTAGCGTTTTAGGAGTTGGGAAAAAAAATGAGTCCCATATGTTTGATGGGACCTGGCCAGGGACAAAAGCAAGATTTAGGATGGTTGTCTTCCTTTTATTCTCTGGTCACCCATCCTGAGGAATGTGAATCCAATCACTGAGAAGCACTGGTGCAGTTAGTAAGCATCTCCTCACATCCCTTCAAAGGCAACCAAAGAATCATTAATCTGACTTTTAATGTTTGCTTACTTTAATATAGAAGGAACGTGTGCATCCTGGCGAGTAATGCCTTCCTTTATTTTGCCTTGCCTTGTCTTCCCTGCCATTTCCTGCCTTTCTGTGCTCTGCCATACCCTGAGTCATTTATTCATTGAGTCAGTGCATTTAAGTCATCAGAATGGACAGTATTGCTTTACATCTTCAAGTCAAAAAAGAAAAATACTTTTTTAGGTTAACTCACTTTTTTTTTTTTTTTTTGTATTCTCATTTTGAGAAAGCAAGGGATCACTGTAAATAATTTGGGCCTGAGTAAATTATTATGCCATTTCACCTTAAATATTGCATTGTACTGTAATTAGCAATACTAGCCATTTAGTGTAAAGTATGTTAAGACAGATATTTTATAAGATTTTATTACTACAAGCTGCAGAATTTTACGTTATATAAACTTTTATAAAATCCTATAGTAACATGAAATGTTCTGGGTTTTGTTTGGAAGGCCAAATACGTGTGTCGTACAGAAACATCTTTGGTGATGAGATCAAATGTATCAATCCTGTTGTCCCCATGTAACTCACCATTGCAATTATTTGACTCACAAGAGTATCTTCCTTTTTCATATGTAGTGATTTGTGTGATAAAAGGGCACTGGAGTAATAAAATTGTATATTTCATTCGTGGTTATGAAACACTGCGTGCCTGAAATAAGTATAGTGAGTAATACCAAATGGCAATTGCAAACTTAAACAAACTGAGTCATATATCTTGTAGAAAACAGTCCAACATACATGCCAACAACCCAGTCTAGGGCAAAGGGCTAGTGAGAACCAATGCAATTTGATTTCTATCCAGTATGACTCAAACTTGAAAGAAACTTCAAAGAAAATTACCTGAGAATGTACTTTTTAAATATATAACATTATTTTCCCTCTTTAATTTTTAACTGAAAACATCATTGAAGTTACTTTTGGAAAAAAAACCCAAACAAGCCATCAACCCACCATTTGCTTGAATCCTTCAGTATCTTTAAAGGAATTTTAATTTGATTTATTCATTTACACTGCTCTAAGTGAACCAAACATTTTTATTTGTTTACTTTTCAAACAGAACCACAAAGAAAAATGTCTTAAACGCTTCTATAAGGAACACTGGCAAATTCTACCTGGAAAAACACAGAATGAGCTGTTCAAAATTTCTACAAAAGGGGACTGCGAAGTAACAGAAGTATGGAGAATGTTGCTCCTTTTAACAAAGTATCTAAGAGAAATCTTGTGAAATTAAATATGCAAAGTGAAAAATACTCTCCAAAGTGAAGAGCAGGAATTTATTGACAGATATGTCAAATCAGTATAAAATAATACACTAGAAAAGGGATGAAAAGTTAAGACTTCATCCCTGAAGATAAATAAATAATCTAACGAATACGAACCATCACCACACAGAATGTAAATGCTGCAATAAAGTTAAATACCATGTCAGCAGCTGGGTACTAAAGCAATGCTTTCCACTTTATCTGAATCTCTTTGGGAGATTTGGCTTTAAAAAGAGACACCATCAGAATTTGGCACTATGCAGAGCAGGAAGAATCAAACAAAGAAATACAAGTAGGAATTTCAGAAGCTCCCAGTTCCACTTGGGGCCTTGCAGATGGGCCCTACAGATGCTCTGACAGCCTGAAGGAGCCCTTGTGACTTTTTTTTTTTTGTTCACTGGTGTGCAAAGAAGCTCCACATAAAATGTACTGGTACAGTTTTGGGTGGTGTGCTGTGTTTTTGCATAAAGCATGATGTTTTCTGATGATGGATCTCTTACTGTCAAATTGTGGCACCAGTGCTGGTCAATATCAGAGCTCCTAACTCCTAGGGTTCTAGCCCTCCAAACACAAAACCCTTGATGCTGTGCTACCTGCTGAGGTTACTGCGAATGCAGAGCCACTCAGAGCTGCCTAGTAAGGCATGCTGAGATACGGAATCTTTCCTAATTCCTGACTCCTTGGCAAGGATCAAATATGTCCTAGCTCTTGATTTTACAGCCTGCTTGGACATTTTCTGGCACCTAAACCCAAAGTTGTTTTTGTTTTTATTTTCCTTTTTCAATTGCAAGGTGGGAAGTCTTCCTTTTGGCTAGTAGCTTTGGTATCAGAGCTCTGCCTGGGAACTGGAAACACACGGTGCCTGAAGGCAGTCCCAGCAGACCAGTCTGACCACAAACCTAGTGAGTGTTTAGAATTAATAAAATAATGCTCTCATCCCTTCCTGTTGAACTTTGTATTGTGTATTTAAAGATCATTCAGCCTGCAAAAAAACTGTGAAAAGCAGCAGGACTCTGCAGCCTAGCAGAGCAGTCATTCACTGTGGAGAGGGAAGATGAATACTCCAGGCACCACCAGCTCCCTCTCCTCCGCTTCCCCCAGGGCAGCAGCACCAACCATGCCACGTGGAAGCAGTGGACCTAGTCTTTCACGGGTGTCCTAATGAACAGACTGAACCCTTCAGGCAGAGTAAACTAATGTTTATCTAGGTTTAGGTTCCAGATGGGGCTCTTTTCAAGACAGGTGTTCAGCTGGTCAGTGCTGTCAAAATCAGATGTTTTTAAAACCCTCAGGCTTAAGAGCTTTTAATCACTAAGAGTCACCTTTACAGTTGTTTTTTTGTTGCTGTTGTTTGAAACTGTCAAAGTTCAATATCCCTGGTTCATGAGGTGCATTTTAGTAACTGAATCTTTTTGTGGAGATGGGACTCAGACACAAAATGGTTATTTTGATTCAGGCTCCAAATTAATCCCATGACAATTCCTGAAGGACATTTGCAACTCAGAGGCAAACATGCAGAATAACCTAGTCCCATCTTTTTGAAGGTCCTAAAGAAATTTAGATGATCGGGCTTCTTTATTTACAAAGTTGTCTCATTGACAGACCCATCATTTTGTTATTGAATTTCTTGGTTTGCAGTCTAGCTATAGTATTCAGTTTAAGTTCTATTAATGTCTTATTTATTTTACAGAATCACAGAATTTTCACAGTCAGAAAAGACCTCTAAGATCACTGTGTCCAACCGTCAACAAAAAACAAAACAAAACCAACAAACAAACCAAGTCCAAAACATACAAAAAAGCCACCTCCCCATCCCACTAGAGCATGTCCTGAAGTCCCTCATCTACATGGTTTCTTAATACCTCCAGGGATGGTGACTCCACCACCTTCCTGGGCAGTCTGTTGCAGCACCTGACTACTCTTTCAGTAAAGAAATTCTTCCAAATATGCAGTCTAAACCTCCCCCGGTGCAACTTCAGGCCATTTCCTCTAGTCCAATCATTATTTACTGGAGAGAAGAGGCCACACACCACCTCACTACAACCTCTTTTCAGGCAGCGCTAGAGAGTGAGAAGGTCTCCCCTCAGCCTTCTCATCTGCAAACTAAACAATCCCAGCTACCTCAGCCTCTCCTCATAGGCCTTGTTCTCCAGACCCTTCACCATCTTGGTCGCCCTTCTCTGAACTGTTATGTGTGCATATACCATATATTACCACCTAATGAACTTCAGAACAGATCCACTATTAAAAGATGTATTTAAGGAATCTTTAAACTCCCTCCCAGCCACCAGTTTATGCCTATCAGTAAATAGCAGCTTGAAGTCAGTGTCGTGCAGAACAAGACAGGCTTACCATCAGCAGCCCTTTGTAAGCGTAGACGATCCCAAGCCAAATCGTCATGTGAGTGTTTTCGCAGTGCTCCAAGATTGGTCGTATGGAGATATCTCTGCCCGCAGGGTCTGGCTGCAAACAGAAAAGGTGAAATATTTGGATTTCAGATTTCATTTGTATTCACACCTCAGAGGTATTTAAATCTATTCTCAGCAGATTGAGGATGTGTAGAATATAGAGTGGACAGCTTTAAAGTAAATTGTGATGACTGCAGACCCATGAACCTGCAAAGGAATATAGTGAAAAGCAAAGATGTGAGGAAACAACTGCATGATAGCTGCCACAAGGTGAGGTCACCTCTACAGCAAACCAGAAAGAGGCTGTCTGAACTCACTCTGTCTTTAACCGTGTCAGTCTCATTTATCAGCTTTAGGACATCTCATGTTTTTCTCAAGGCAAACAGCTTGAATGCACAGGCATGAAAATAAATGTAGTTAAAGTCATCCTTCCTGTCACCTGCAGTTCTTGTGTCACTGGCATATAGCTGATAAACAATGTATGAAATGCTGCTGTGTTTCAGGTGTCTTTTCATTGATAACCATGAGCTAAATCAAAGACCATTTACTATGGAGAATACAGCAGTAGCTTACACGAGAGTATAAATCATCAAAAATCTGGAAAAATCATCCTTTAGAGCAAGTGAAGGTCTATGCAAAATTTAATACTGTTGAAAGCTTTGTAGTTTTCCATTTATTTTGAAAAGGAGATATACTGAAAGCTATTTTTCTTTTCTACTTTGAAAGACTGAATCTGAACATCAGCTAACCTAAGATCAGCTCAGACATAACTTTCTGTACGTGGTTCTCCCTTTTAGACGAATGACATGTAAAATGTCTCATGCAGAAGTATTATTACTATTATATGAGCTAAGAAAAAATAACATTTTCACCAACTGAAAGCTAGAATTGTATGTGGAAGGACTTCAGAGAGACCTGAATAGTTTCCCAAAGCTTATTTTTGCTGCCTCTGGATGCTGGTATGAATTTTGCTCTGTATTTCAGTGGTCACGCATTAATTCACAGCTCAGTTTCTTCCATCAGTCTTTTTGTATGTGAGGCATTACCTCTGACCTATTACACTGTAAAAAAGGAACGTAACAAATAAGGAGGTAGATACAGGAAGGGCTAGGGGAGAAACCAAATAACCTTGTGCTATGCACTTGCACAGTCAAAGGATTCACAATTTCCTTTGCAAATCCTGCAGTAGGCAACACACTAACATTTTAAACCTTTCCCTATCCTGGACGTCTGTAGAAGCTCCGAACAGGTGAAAAAGGATCTTTGAAAAAAGATGTCCTAAAATAAAATATCATAAAACCCAAGAAGGCAATTTTAACTCTTCCAGAGAACTTATGACTCCACCCTAATGGTTGCTGATGGCAAGAAAACAACCATTAGCTGAAGTATCGAAATGACTGCAAACATTTAAGTGGCATCACATTTAAGATACTGTGAATGTTTGGGGATGAGTTGAACAACCTCATTTTCCCTCTTCAATGACAAAAGCCCAATGATAAAATTTAGGTACACTGAAGGGAAAGTAATCTTTCATGTCAAAATAAAGTTGCAACCCGCTACGTTCAACATCATTTTTGACTAGTATGAAGTAAAATTCACATGACAAATCATTCAAATATAGCTTTGAACGTGGAACTGCTGTGTGAATGGGACTGTACTACAAAGACAATTTTCAGAAAATCTAAACTACCCCTGAACTTCCAATAAAGCTTTTGGTTTTCCACCTTTCAGTTACAGTGTGGCAACTACAGCATCTCTCATGGTCTAGAATCGTGGAAGTTACAGAAAATGTAAGCTTGTGGTTAACAGAAGAGGTTTGCAATTTTTTTTTCTTTCACACTGAGGAGTCAGCACAGGACTGTCTCTTCATTTCCCCAGCTCTATGTCCTTTCTGCCATCTATTCCCTGTATTTCAGTTTCATACTTTCATGAAACAATAAAGTTTACAAATAATGTAGACTTCCACTTAGTATGATGGACAATGTCATGTGGTTCTTGTCTCTTATCCCTGGACTGAAACCTCCTCTCACACTTAGACTGAAGGATTCTACCACTTTTAATGAACGAGGAGTAGTTAAAATTATTCCTTATTTCGAAGAATATTACTGAAATGAGATTTCCTGTTTGGTCAGTTGCAGATTATATTTTTATTTTCACTATGTTGTTACTCTCTAATGCAAATGTGCTTCAAATTTGGAAAGCACATGTCCATTCATTACTCAAAACTGAGAGAATAGAGCAGAAAAAATGATGAAATGCAAAACATTACTTGTTTTCAAATGCTATTAGAGAGAAAGAGGTTGCATCATTTTCTTAGTAGGAAGATTGACAGATTTTATAAGGAAATTGTAGGTTTTTAAATTATGTTAATTAAGTAAAACAATGTATTCAGATATTCTATGTGAGATAAGAAAATCTTGTGAAGTGCTGTAAGGGAAGCAGGAAAGGAGAGAATATAGATTGCAGCACTTCTCTCAAAGCACTTTGCAGATCTCCAAGGTGGTAGTATTTTAAGCAAAAATTTGCTGAGGTCTTGTGCGTGTGGAATTAAGCATCAGCAGGTAGCAGTAATTTTATAGTGAACTGATTTTGCTGATTACTTATTGCTACTGCAAAATGACATTCCTGTTTTACTGCTTTTAATTTGCCATTCTGTTTCTTCACTGATTTTGCATGAATTAACTAATCATAGCAAAAAGCTAGGTTAAAAAAACATATGATATTTTCTGATGTCAAAAGAATTTTTAAAAACTCTACAATTACAGCTGAATAGAGCGCTTCACTGACCTCTCTAATCATCCAGCATTTGTGCACTTTGTTACTGCTTTAGAGAGGATGACAACATAAATGCTACCAGTGATTATATATGTACTGGAAATCTGCCCTTTCCTTTTATAGAAAACAATCTAAATGCCCTTCAGATGTCATTCTCAAAAGTCTGAAGACCTCCTATCTTGTGATTAGGCTGAAGCTTTCTTACCTCTTCTGAAACCTAATAAGGTTTCTGACATTGACATCAATTTCTGGAGTGTTTTCAGCAGTTAAACATAAACAGTTCAATCTGTTCACTTTATACAAGAGTTGTGTATCATCGCCAGTTTTACATGAGATCTGCTAGGTCTAGAAAGCAACCCAAACCAGTGAACAGATTACCTACAGAATGTTTATATCCTCTCTCCATGCACATTCAAATTATTCTTAGCCAATTCTGCAGTTTTGTTGCCTTTTCATTTTCTTTGCTCTTCCGTCTGCTGGTGTGATGGCAGATCCTCATTGTAATAGGTGAGCAATGCCTTAGGTGCGTACTGCCAGAGGGAGAAGTGAAGCTTAAAAACATCTGAACCATGGTGATATTTGCAGGAGGAACCCTGGCAAGGGCAATGACAGAGACTGACAAGTGTCTCCTGCCTTCCTATAACTCCTCAAAATAACTGACCAGCAAGGAGACTCTTGTTGCCTTCACATATCTATGGATTAATATCCCAAACTACAAGCATGAATTAAGCTGCTTTCCAGAGTGACCCGTGTTCAGGAAGTAGAAAGGCAGTGCTTCAAGGGTAGGTATTGTTTTTGTTGAATAATTACCTCCAATTCCTTTAAGGATCTGGTTCCATGTATGTAGTGTAATGGTCAGCTTTCCTTGTCTCGGGCTAATGTGTGGAAAGATAGGGCAAGAGACCATGAGACACCTGTGTCTTCTGGTTATTTGATGTTACTTGATCCATATAAAGAAAGCAGAAAGCTCTTATATCTTCTTTTCATCTATAACTAAAATTTCTTAGTGGCTATTACACTAGCCAAAATCCCTTTGGAAAAGACCCTGGGAGTGTGTCTTTATTGCTATTTCACCTCTGTAGCTCCACATAGGTCTTAAAAGGATGAAGTGTCTGTTTTCCACAAGGCATTTCATCCAGCAAATGTCTGTGAAGAACACTGCACAGTATCCAAAAGTCCTTGACCTTCCCATAGTACCATTTCTGTGTGGTCACCTTTCAAGTCCCATTGCTGGTACAGTAGATGATCCTTACTTACAGAGTTGTGGTACTGCTGTGTAACACAGCTCACAGGTGGACAACCTCAGCAGGCTTTCTAAGAAACTTTACAGCACATTTCCAGCATGATATTTTGTCACTTCTGCAGCTTCAGTTTCATCAGTGAGAAAATCAGAACCCTAGGCCTCAGTCTTTTCCAAGGATGGATATGAAACATAAGGTAAATAGTTGCAGCTTCTGTTTACTAAGTTTATTTTAAACTGTTTGGTTCCCATATGATAGGAAAATATAGGATCGTACTCTTCTGTCACACTGTTAAAATGGTCTTCTTCATATACCATCCCACTGTCTGTTTTACCTTGCCTTTAAATGGCTTCCATCTAACTGGCATAATGACTGTATCCTATCATCAGTCTGCAGCATGAATTAGACATCTCTGGCATTTTTAATTTGGCACATTTAACAGTCATATGGAGCTCAAATGTGATTCCTTATCTGAAAACCCAGACTTTGCTAAATTAGAAGATCATCCTTACTTCTTTTTTAATTCACTCCCCCCCCATAATTATAGTTAGTTTATACTGTAAATTCCATAAGAAATTAAATTTACTTGCATATTGCAACAGGCCTGCCTCTGTGCTAAACTGCATATCCATATGGAAAGGGGTTCCACAAAAGGATTTAAAGAGTTTTCACACACAGTGTGTTGGGGCTAGGCTCTCAATTACTGGTGAAAGGAGAAAGAGAAGGATCAGAGGCTGTCTACTTTTCACTTCCTTAATAATTTGACGGTATTTTAGAGAAAAACAACTGTGATATGAAAAAGAGATTTACCAGGAAATGGATCCCTTTTGTGGTATATATTTTTTACATGGTGTATTCACACCTTCCATGAATACAAAATAGAAAATGCAATACTAAGCAGGAGTACCTCACATGGAATGCCTTCCAATTAAACTGTGCTAGGCAACCTAGAGTAAAAACTTGTTTGTCTTTGTTCATATCTGAGCTTGGGTTCAGATCCATTATGAACCACATTGTACATTGTACAGTAGCTCAGCTGAGTAAAAAAATGTTACTGGCTTCTTGCAGTCCAGTGACCAATTTCATTTCTCTTCAAGAGCAATTGAGAAGTGGGGTCATTTTTGTAACAGTCTAATGATCCAGGACAGTGATTGAAGACTTTTTCTTTATGTATTTTTCTTTGATTCAGAGTCATGGAACAGAAAATCATCTTTTAATAGGTGAGCACAGTATTATTTCATTTAGCCAGGGCTGTTTTCCAGTACAGAAATGCAGGATTCTGTTACTAAAAGCAGGCTTTCAACTGAATAGCTATCCTTACATGTGCCACTCCATGAAAATGAGAAATATAAATCTGACATCAGGAGAATGCAAGGTTGAGATTTTGAGCAACCACGCTGTCCAATGCATCCAGTGTGCATACTTGATGTTCTCTCTTGAAGCAGGCCCCAACGAGAAAAAGATTTTAGACTTGAATTTAGATTTGGTTTTGTGGTTTGGTTTTTTTTCAAATTGTTTAAATAATGTAGTTTATATTTGTAAAATCATTTACAGTTGATGACTACAAATATATAATTGAAGCAGGATAGCATGTTATATCAGTCCCAAATTGAACAGAAAGACTTGTTATAAGGATCAAAAAGTTTGGGAATGTTACTTTTCTGATTATTTTTTTTTTCCCATAATCTGAGGTGGAAAACAAAATTGTATTTCATGAAATAGTTACAATCGCTTCAGCCCCTAATCTGTGGATTTATTTACTTTGCACCAGAAAAATCACAGAATCGTTTCACTTGGAAAACACCTTTCAGATCATCGAGTCTCATGGCACCACTGGAAAGGGAGCTGTTATCTCATTTCTGTAGATGAGGAGGTGTCATATGGTTAAGCAAATTGCCCAGGAAATCTGAGAGGAATTCAGACTATTGTGCTTTACTTCTTTGAATAAGAAAACATCTTTCTTTCTGATAACTATTGTGAACATAAAAATTCTCACCCCAGTTATTATTGCTCCAAAGATATAATCAGTTCTGTGCAGTAAATTACCAATTAGAACTAGGGATTTCTAAAACTCTAATTCTAGTTAAAAATTTACTGGAAAAAATGTTGAAGAAAACTTCCTCTATTGGAATCTTTTTCTGTTTGGAAAAGGATCAATTTCAGTGAATTTAATACCTTGAAATTACATTTAACATCAGTTTTGTAATTCTTTACAATGTCCTCCTGCCGAGTACTGTGTGATTTTTAGATTGTGACTAACTTTTAAAACAGTATTTATTTATATTAGTTATACAGATTAAAAATAAATTACCAGCTTTTCAAATTGATGCAAAACAAACAAACAAAAATGGCTGTGTTCTGTGAGAATTTTATGAAGCCTTAAGTTCATCTTAGTTTGTAACAGAGACGATGTCAGCTGCTCCAAATACATTAATAAATGAAGCTAAGGGTTGCTCTTGAAGTTTCCAATGGTTCCACTGTGGTGATGAGTACTGCAGTGAGGCATCATAGATGTATTATTTTTACCTATAACCCCACTGCTTAGGCTCAGGTGGGAACTGTGTGGGACAGCAGCCAGACTTGGGCCCAGTATGCTCTTTCTTCCCAAACCCACAACAGCAGTGGCTCGGTGCAGTCCTCCAGAGGAGTATTTGCACGGAGCTGCGGTATTGAGCATTTCATGATGCAAGGTTTCTCATGTAGATCTGAACAGCCCCTGCCCCTTTGACATGAAATAAAGGATAACTTTAGGTTATCCAGGGAGGTTACAGGTTATTTTCTCCTTTGTTCATTTTCTTGTTATACTGAAATTCATCTTCCCACCCCTCCTTAGTCAATGGGCTGGATTTAAGCATTATCCGGCTTCACAAAAACTTCACAAATTAAACTCTTCCAACAGTTCAGAAGAAATCCTGTTTACATTGCAACTCCTAAAAAAAAAATCTTCCTTCCACGTGATATTTTAGCACAGCACACACATGGGATAGTAATTCTGTAATGGCTGGCTAGCTAGAAATCATCACATGATATGCATATATACATATATATGATATTTGCTGGAATACCAACATGTATGTCTCTATTTTTTATCCGGACAGGCTGGGGTTTTTTTTTCCATTTTGTTTTCTAAAACAGAAAAGAAGTGTACAATACAAGCCAAGGAAAAAAGTACTAAGTACATTTTGGGGCTTTGAGGATATTAGCATAGTTATTTCATAATGCCTAATTTGCTGGAGTTATAGAATCCAGGTCTAACTTTACAAGTAGGTGAGAGCAAAGAAAGAAATGCAGAAAAAAAGCAAGCATATTAGAGATAACCTCTGTATTTCCTACTACCCGAAAACAATAAGGTCTGCTAATACAGTGATAGTCACACTGTAATATCCTTAAAACAAACCTACTTTCTAGCTCCCCATCTGTCTCTTGCACAAATGATTTCATAAAGCAGTAAGCATGCATACTGTAAGTCCGCATGGTTGAAAGATGACAAAATGCTAGAAGAGCTATTTATAAGCTCTTGTTTTGTGAATGTGTCCATACAGTACTTGTAAAGAAAATCTCTCAGCAGCATTATTTATAACATCACTTTACCTAATGATTTTTGTTTTGTTGTGTAGCTCTTCATTTTTATTCAAATGAAACTGGTTGAGAGCCAAACAGTTCCCAGAGATTTATCGGTATTTTTATTACTATCATCCCCTAATCCAAGCAGTTTCATTTATTTGCATTAATATAAAATACAAAATAGATTGAGTAGCGAAACTCCCATGATCACCACAAACAAATGCAGACTAGCAATGAAAGGGAAAAGGCAAAATCCTCTTGTATCATGAAGTGTTTCAAACAACTGTGACTAAGTCTCTCCACTCTGCACTCAGCAATCTCTTCAGTAGAAATTTAACATCACATTTTTAACTCAGAGAATGTTGCCCCAATTACATACCTAGGGACTGGATAATGAAACATTTCTGCGTATGTGCACGGAGGCAGCAGGACACATGTTACAAAGACTTAATAAAGCTTTCTCAGCAGTACAACATGAGTTTTTCTTTGAAAGTAAAAGGCATTTCTTCACAAAAGGCCAGGCAAAGCAAGCTAGAGTAATGCAGACCTTTATTACTACCTAGACCCTCCTGCACTGCACAGAATCTTCCAGAAATGTGCAGTTCTTGGTATCAGCTTCACAAACTGAGGAAGGACATTTTCCCCTCCTTTCCTGTGAAGCTGCCCAGCATCATGCTTGACAAGCTGGACTTGCAGTTTCTTCTAGCCTTTTTTCTTTTCCTAACTAGATTTCCTGCTACACTGGAGGCAACACCAGCCACTCTTCTTGGTGGCTGAAGCAATTCAGTACCTCCTTGCTTATGGTACTGCAAACAGACAGTGTTAATGTGGGAGTACAGCAAACGAATAAAGGAGAACAGTAAAGCAAAAATGCAGAGGACATCCAGAGACAAACTGTTAGGGCGGCCCCAGCAGGAACCAAGGTAGAGGCTCTCCTGCAGTTAATTTTCTAGTGGGTAGGCTTTATGTTGTAAGTCAGGATATGATTTATTGTTCTTTATGTGGCACTTTAAAGAAATAGGATTTAACATTTTTTCTGGTGAATAAGACAGATTCGCACCCAATAGCTAACAGAATCTATCATCGGCTGCTCCTCTCAAAAAGAAAAACTCTCAGATCCCCAACTGTGCCCAGCTATTTGTGCCAAGGAGACCAACAACCTCACCTTTATAATTGTCTTATATTTTCTGTTTAGTTCTCTAAATCCTTCAGTTTATGAATTCTGGCAATGTTTGTAGCTATGCCTACTTGCATTGCAGTGACAAAAGAAACAAATGGACACTCTCTTGATACAGAAAGTGAAAAAACACTCTCTAAGAGGACTGTAAAAACATATTTGGGAGGCATTGAGAAGAGAGAAGTGTGAAGTAGAATTGACATTTTCAGAGGCAGCTATTACTGGAGACCACTGTCCCCCTGTGCAGGCACTGACAAATTACTAGCTCCTGAGCTATAGCAAATAAAAAGGATTACTTCTCAAAGAGAAGGATATTTTATTTTCCATAACTCTTCTTTTATATGGTCTAAAATGGTTAGGTGAGGATCTATCAACCCAACACTGCATTAAGTGGATGTCTTTCCTTTGTTTTCAAAATTTGTAAGCAAATCTAATTCATAAATGCTAAGACTAGCTTAATAAGCATACTCTCCTAATTACATCTCAATAGCTGTAATAGAAGCACCTACATCTCCAAAGCCTTTCTAGAATTACGCGATTCAGCCTCTTCATCACAGAAGCTGCTGTCTAAAATCAACTTCTAATTTCATGTTGACAGTCAAATATAAAGTTCATATTAATACACAGAAGTACCTGAAAACATTTATCTCACATAAATTTTGAAGACTTCATTTTTTTTCTCCCACTTTACACTAGAATGTCTCTGATATAAACATTTCTACATACCATCATCCAAAAACTGAATGGATGAATAAATAAGCAAAGGTCTGGTCGACAGAAATATATTTATTACCTCAAAAGACTTAATTTGCTTTTTTTACCTTTTAAAACTGTTGGCCTTATTTGATATAACTTAACTCCATTTTGAAAAGAAAGGTCATTTTGAATTGAGATTTTCTTCAGTCAACAGAGGTCAACAAGAACATTTTAGCACTTTTCTACCAGAATAATTCTGCATGGGGAAACTCACTGAGACTGCCTTCTTCTTACGAGTACATAAATCTTATGACTACTCAATGTTTTTTGAGAACAATTTCTCAATACCTAAATTAAGGGGTATCATCATCAATCAGATTGTAAAGTCATGGTCTTGACAGATTACTTCTGAAGATTCACACTTCATAGCGTAACTGATCCTGGATTAGAGCAGAATGAAACCAATGATTTAACCACATAACTTTACAACTTTTGCTGGCATAATTAGGCCAGCAAAACCTACAGGCTGCAGGTGAGTACAGGTGATTAAAGGTACACAAAGTATGCTTTCATCTTTGGTAGAATCCTGCTTCAACTGTGAAAGATGTAGCCTTCAAGAATCTAAAATTACTCTTGGAATCTTAAATCAAAGTCTTTCCTGCCTTAAAGAAGGAATCTGAAATGAGGCTTCAGATTCCACAGTTACATTGGCATTACAGTTCAATGAGACTGTCTTGATAGTTGTCTCATCTTCAGCAAAACACAGGATGTAGATTTCCTTTGCATTAACTCCATCTTGAAATAAAACAACTATTTCAGAAAAAAACATTCAGTGATAATGAACCTATGTAACTCCTGCTGAGTCAATTCTGTTGACTGCAAAAAATTGGCCCTTATTTTTCTCCTAATTTCTAAAATGAATTTAATATCAAGTTCCCTTAGTTCTTACTATTTTGTCAAATGTATTGAAAGACTATGTAACAAAATTTTGTTCCTATGCTAGTATTTACAGATTTTGGCTCAGTAAACTCTTAATCTAGTCCTTGATAAGCTAAATATTGAGCTCATAGCATTTTTTAAAAAGTACTGTTGCACTTCATTGCACTATTGGATCAGCATGTGTCCTGAATTTTGAAGAATGGAATGGAGAACACTATGTTGGTCATGGTTGACCTGGAGCCATATCCAGGATTAATACCACCATAGCACCTAAGGTCAAGTTAGACCAAAGTGTGTATATGAAACTAGAAATGCCATGAAATGTCTCAATTTCTCTTTTCTCTATTCTAAATGAATAGAGAGGTGTTAAGATAGTTTCAAAGCTACAGAAAATAGATAATCTTGAAATCTTATTCACCAAGTATTTCTCCTGATTTCATACGAATAGTTCACATGAGTAAGAATCAGTAATTGTTGCATTAATCTACCTTGGAAGTTACATGTCTCCAAAACACAAAAAGAATAGCAGTTAAAAAGATTTTTGATTTTTCCATTACGTCTTTCTTCTACAAATAGCTATTTCAGTGTTGCCACTTCTACTGACGTTATTCAGAGGCAGTCATGGGAATTTTTTCTTTCTCTCAGATCAGTAAAACTTTTATGCAACATTTTTCTTAAATAATTTATCTTCTTTCAGCATCTGTCAGGCCAGATTTCATTTAACACAAGTCTACCACACACTTTAAATGTTGCAGGTCCTTTGCTCTGGTATACGACAAGAATTTTCAGTTGATAAAGAAAGCAATCCAAAGTGAAACAAAACCTAGCCACCTTAAAATCCATTTTATATTTCCATAGAATAGTTTTTTACATTGTTAAGCTCCATATCATGTAGTTGGGTGGGGTTTTTCTTGGCTTATGAAGCATATGTTTGATATATATGTAGTACAAGCAGATAACTCTGAACCTACTCTACCTTGCAATCCTACATCTTCTTGACAAAAGTAGTACATTTTCTTATTTATAAGATTATGTTTCAGTGAATTCTTGTATAAAAGGTCTGGACCAGACACAATGCTTATTTTCAACCTAAAGAATTATAGGAAGCATTGATATATAACCATTCTCCGATGTATTTTCTTTTTTTTTTTCTGTAACTAAATACACAGTGTGTATCTATACCCATACATTTTTTTCTCTTGTCACATGAACTTTTCAGTTGCTTTGGTAGATATAGATGATCTTACCTACAAGCATCTTCCCAATACAAATGTGTTAAGTTTCAGTAGAAAACAACTGTTTAAGAATCCAGTACCAGCAGGAAAGCTTCTAATCTTCACTGGCCTTAAAGAATTCATTGAGGTGATTATTTCTGAGGTAAAGTGCTTCCACCATCCTCTGAATCTATTCATCCTTTTTTTTCAATAGGGTGTACTTACAGATTTCATGATTCCTTTGTTATTTTCTTAGGAATGCCTATTACACAATTTTATTTTAATGGGTGAGCATGTATAATTCTTCCAGAGCACTTCTACAGCTACCATGAAAGCCCTCAAAAACTCTCTCAGCACAGCACCTGACAGCTTATATTTACACCCAAGTATTGATTCCTGAGATCAAGACATTGAAAAGAAACAGTAAGTGGAAGCCTTTGTTCTTCATACCATTTTTCTCTGCTTACTGAAAGACAGCCTGAGGATGAGGTAAGCACAGGGACACAGCAGTATCAGCATGAGGGCTGGAAAACCAGCGCATTTCTGAACAGCGATGGCTGATGTCAGCTAAGTTTGTCTGATTTGGCATTCACCTCCCTCCTGGTACCCATCTACAGCCACTAGCCTGTCACACATTTCAGGACAAACCTCTTCTGTTTGAGCTACCTGAGCAATTATTGCACTGTGACCATATCCCCTTTAAGGTAGCAGTGAGACAAGACTTTAGGAGAGGCAGGAGTTGCAACTTTCTGGTACTTTGCACTGGACTGCATGGTAGAGTGCTAGAAGACTTCCTTGGAGCAGGACCAGCCTACAGAGCTGGTTAAGACTAAGCAGCAGTGGTATGGCCCCAGGAAATCTCAATTTTGCTGATGTGCTTTGAGAAGCTAAGGAAAATTCAGAATGTTCTGCTACGGAGTTCTTAATTGATGTTCCTCAAAGTAAACGCACAGTGAAGATCTCTGAAGCAGCTACATCAACAGCCAAATGATCCAACCCGGCAAGGCCAGACATCTTAGCTACTCTGCTGGAAGAAACTTTCCCTACCAATGAGATACTGAAGCTTGAGCTTGTGTTCACAACTCATCTGAGGGTTGAAAAAGTGTCAATGGTGATTTTTCTTGTTCACTTGATTCTCTATACAGGAGAGCAGACTTCTAGTAAATTAATCAGGAGATGAAGTAAGAGTCTCACAAATACATCAAGGATAGAAATAAACCTTGGGTGAAATGCTGAGATCTGATGAAACAAGGAAAATATTGAAAACTTAAGACTGAAACATCAGACCATTTGGGTTCAAGAAGATGGGGGGGAAGAAATAAAATGGTGATGAAAATATTCCCTTTTGCCTGCCAAAACAAGTAAGGGTGGAGGAGGCTAAAGCAGAATGTGGCCAGGTTCACATGCTGTCCCTAAATAGCATCATCTTCTGCCACCGTCTGCTACAACTAGTGGGGTATGAGCTGACTCCCCCAGTTAATAAATGTAAACAAAAAGTAGAAAATTATTCTTTCTGTAACCTAACCAATATTGAAAAAATAATTTTCTCTTTTAATAAACTTTAATAAAAATGATTTTTCTTTTTGAAATGTTTTTGTATAAGTATTTCCATGGCATCAAGGCCTGGTGATCCCACTATCACCTTCATATTACTTGATGAATACATCAGGCATTCAATGCAACAAATTAAACCATGGCAATTATTGGTTAGGAGAAAATTGCTTTCCTATTAGGTAGCTGAAGGCTACATGAGTCAAAAACTACATGATTATTTTAGAAACAGGAACTACTATCAACGTGAAATACAAGTGCATTGTTTTGATTTTGACTTAAAAACAGTGTTTATTAGCTTGAAAAATACCAATCCAATGTTCCCTTCCAAAGAAGAACGGACAGGCATAGACAGATGATAGTTATTCATACACTTGTTTATGAATGAACAAGTGTATCCACCACTGAGCAGTGCTAGAATATCATCAATGGGATGAACAAATGTAAAAATTTAAATAACCTGTCAAAACTCCAAGATTTACATATTACATAGGGTGAATAAGAGGCGTGCTTTGTTAATACACAGTTTAGGGATTAGAACATCTATTGTTCATGAAAAATTTTAGAAGCACTATGATAGTAAAGTTATTTCAAAGTACTCATGCTATCATCTTTAGAGAAACAAAACCCCACAAATTCTTACCTTAAATTTCAGAATATTAGGGTTTTCATGTTTTCACCTGGACTTTTTATCAGAGTTGTTATATGAATCCAGTCCTTACAGACAGTTTATGATAGCCTTCCTCAATTAAATAGTACCATAATCCACAAATAATTCTCTTTGTAGTAATTAGGGCAACACGTGGAATAAAGTATCAGCAAAAATTAATGGATATCTGAATCTAGTGCTTCAAAAGCCAATAGTCCACATGATCTAATTTGCATGTTAAATAGTACCTCAGTGCTGTATGAGCGAACTGTCACGATCTGGCCCTATGCATTTAAATTTTTATGGAGGCATATTAACTTCTCATTGTTCTATAAATTCCTTTTTCCCACCCCAAAGAAATAAAGTCTGTGGTATCTAGATTACTATAGCTGATAATTATGATTAAATAAAAGGTTTTAATTTTCAATGTAGTATATTTAAATATGCTGCTTTCAAGTACTGTGACAAGTATAATAGTCACAATATGCGATTTGAATTGAATCAAACAACCATGAATCTAAAAATTGAGCTATGCATTGTTCACTAGTGAATCAGATCAAACCTGAGGAGCAGTGCCTCTTGTGACAAGCCATAACAGCTTCCTCCAATACTCTCTAACATATTTTAGCTGTGTAAATATAAACTTTTTAATTATAAAGTAATAATCTCATAAGGCAGATGTTATAGTTTATTTTCTATTCCAAACATATTTTCACAAATATTACTCCCAGTTCTGTCTTTAATAGGTTCTGTGTTTGCCAAAAGAGCCTCAATAGAACCCAGTAATTTTTAACTCTATGGTTAAAATCATTTGCCCATGCCATGGATGACAAAGACACAGCATGTACCTTACAGACTGAAATCAAACCCACCAGGTACCATTTTTTGCTTCCGAAATTTTTTTGCCAGAATATTTTACTTGGTGGAGAATTAATATAAATATATACCTGAAATTCCCTGATCAAATACCTGCCTATATGGACATAACAGTATCTTTGCTGGCATCTCCCAGAACAGGATGTGGGGTTATCTGCACCTGTAAAAGGCTATCTTCAAATCTTACCATTCCAGAATTACCTAAATGAAACAATAACAATAGAAATACTATATACACAGATGAAGGACTTGACTGTATATAATTTTTTATCATTATCATGCCAATTACTACCTAATGCTCAACACACTTATGTACAAAATGGTGTTTAAAATGGCTGTAAAAAACAAGCAGGTGCAGGCTGTTAGCAGAGGAATTTGTTTTGTGCACACAGACAGTGGCAAATAAACAAGCTATGATGTTATTAAAGCTATCTTTAATGTGACTGCCCAGCGGGGGTAATGTGTCTTTACTAAAGGCTGCAAAAGGGTATGTTTTTCTAGCTCTGCAGACGAGTGCAATTCAGAGTATATTATGACAGGATCCAGTAGCCATTTCTAAAAATCGATTGATCATTCTTGTGACCCAGCTGACAAGGCAGGTACAGTGCCTACTCTAGGTATGATGTGCCTTCCTCAAAGCAAATGGGAATCTTACTTTCCACTTTAGTGGAGTCAGGATTATGCCTGTGATTTTTTGTGTTTTCCAAGCTTGACAGGGTTCCTACAACTGCAGCTACTCTGAATCCGTATCACGTGCTGGGCTAAGCACGTCTAGTCAAACAGAGTCCTATGACCTGAACACCCATCAGTAGAAGAAGCACATTATGTACACTTTTGGAACACATTTTCTCATTTTGTTTCCGTGAAAAGGACACCAGTTCTTGTCTTCATCTCAGAGAACTATTCCAGAAGTGCAATCACAAATCAGACAGCAAGTTCCTTCAGGGAAGCAACTTCATATTATAAATTTAGATTTAGACTAAATTGAATAACTTGCATTATCAAATGTACACATTTGTATGTGTGTATGGAGTTTCGTATGACATTGCTCTGATACAATTTTTTTTTTTTTTAAAGAGGAAATTGACACTTAGGTAGCTGCAAGTTGAAGATTCAGAGTTTCTCTTTTAATCTACATTAGAATGATGAACTATAATTTAACAAGGAGATCAAAACAGAAAACCAAACCACCTTACAAAAGCTGTCTTTCAAGTACGTGGAGATTCAGAGTGATGCCGTAAATTGCAGTCTTCAGGCTGATTAGACATCCACCATGACAGCACCACCACAGACAGAAACCTGGAGGGTTTTTTTAGCTATACTCTCACTCTAGATCTGTGTTTTTTAACTTATGTCAAATACTGACAGCACAGTGTATTGTATGGTAAGCCTGATTTGTGCGGGTAGCTCCTGTGTACCATAACACAGAACACTAGTCATTCTTGGTAGTTCCTTAGAGGCGTTGCACCTGACCAATCATCTGTGATGCTGTAGCATGTGCAGGTATGCTTGTGCATGTGCAGTAAGTCCAGGACTTACTGAAGATGATCAGGAGAGAAGCCACAGTGTGCTATCTTCTCCTTAGTGCATAGAACTTACACAGCCAGCAGGTTGAGCACCTGTAAAAAGCATGACTCCCAAGGATTCCTTCTTATGGCCAAAAGAGTGTCTTGTAAAGAAAGTGGCAGTTTTTGGAGTCTCATGCAAACTGCATACTTTCAAATCCTCAGCCTATATCAAATCCACAGTGCACAGAGAATGGGGGTAAGGGAGTGGAATTTAGCCCACTGTCCTTTCCTGTCTTTTTTTTTTGCTTTACATCTACATCTTCTGAAGAACTTCTGTAGCTCAGTGGACAGACTATTGGAAGGACAACACAGTATCAGGCTATTCACATATTCTAACTTCAGAAAACCATGGAATAGCTGAGGTGAAAAGGCATCCTTGGAAGCCATCTTGCCCCCTCTGCTCCACTCAGGGTCATCTAGGGTCAACCACACACCATGATCTTCTGTGGTGGTATGCACAGCCTTTCCAGAAGTGACTCCATATTCAACTTGTATGCCCAAAACTGACTAAGGTGTAGTGCTGCAAGTGAAGATTGGATAGTTGGTAGCATAATTAGCTCAGGCCCAAGTTTCTGGCTTGTCCTAAAGTTTCCATAGAAATAAATACTTTAGTCTTCAAATGTAGGCTTTGGTCTGCACTCAGAATGAAATATAGAAACGCCAGTGGAATATTCCATAGAAAGATCCATAGAAAGAAATCCCATGTCTTATCCTCTGCTTAGTGTTCATGTATATGGCTTTTTCCCTAACATATGTCCTCAATTCCCAAAGTGTTTGGTATATTGAAAATTTATGCATGCTTTACATTTAATTTAAGCATTTCCATAGTAACTGCTAGATTTTAGGATGTTTTACTTTTCTCTCAAGATACAGAATATAATCTTTTTAGAGCAACTTCCCAGGTTGTGTTTAGCCACATTCACATGACTTTCTACAATTAAATTTTCAATGAAAATTGCCATATCATCTAGCAGAAGCAAGAAAGTCAATGAACAGATTGACTTATGACTTCTTCCATCTTACTCTGTGTTTGAACAAATAGTTCTTTATCAAATGAAGCTAGTGAATCCTGAGTACTCAGAATCAGCATTTTTGATTGATAGATGCAGGGGTTTAATAAGATCTAAGTCTCAACTGACATGTTCCTCACTGTTGGGATAGATCAAAGATGTGTCTCCTCTCTTTCTCTACTTCCCTCTCCTTCTGTATCTTTTACACGGATGCTTTACTGTCAGAAGTGTCTAGAGGATGAACATGGTTACCAGAATATTCAACCTGATACTCAACCAGTGTTCATAACAACATGAAGATAGGTAAAACAAATATGTTTCATGCTGAAGGCTGGAACAAAATTAAAGGGACTTGAGGTTTTGTATGGTGCACCTAGCAGCAATAAATTGATGACCCATACTTCTGTATGGGTGACCTTAAACCACTTTTAAAACAATCAGAGATTCAGGTTGGAGTAAAAACCATGATGCTGGTAAAAGAGGAAACATATGAAAATAAAAGACAACAGGAGGGATATGAGAAAGAAGATGATCTTCCTTGCAAATTTTCACTTCTCTCTCATCTGCATTTTGCCTTTCTAAATGTCACTTCTGAAAAGAACTCTACAATTGCAAGCTATTCTTCCTGCCTGTTTGCTGTCACAACGGCAAACTTTCATCATGTCTTATCCCTGTTCCAGGAGTACAGCTGGTATGGCACACACCTTTTATACAGGTATACCTTCATGAACAGTCAGCATAAAGTGCAAATCCAATGAAGAGTAGGTGAATGAAGAATTTTAAGCTTGCCATCAGGTTACACACACATTACCTTCATTTTGTGCAAGCAGCAATGCCTAAGCCAGGTGGTGGACAACCAGGCTTCCTATCCTGTCATGCAGCAACCTGACGCTTTACTTGCCTGATGTGTCACAAAAACTTGAGCTGCTATGTAAACAGCAACAAATAACAGAGAAGTGGGTGGTGGCACATTCACAACCTGCACATTTCTTTCAGTTGCATTGCCTTTCATCGTAGGAAGCAAGCGAGGCAGTAAGAAGAGAGGTACTGTCAGGATCCTTGCAGGCTCCAGGATATAAACATCAAATAAATCAATTAACTTAACCTTGATGTAATTATCTGCTTTAGATGAAGGGTGATTTTGGCTTGCTGAATTCACTTATAAGATCAAGCAGTTATCGTATTAAGTTTATACTGTTCTAAAGATGCTAGTATTTCTCAGCAGCTCTGGTACAACTCCAGGGGCTTGAGTGGAGCTGCTATACACTTATGTAAATGAGAGCAGCTTTCAGTCAGCCAGCAAGGACTTGATTTCCAATTCAAAAATAAGTCTTCAAAAATAAAGCCTACCATTACATGTACATTTAAACTGCTGTGGGACCTATAGTGAGCATGTATCTGAAGCACTGAAACTGTGCTCAATTTATGGACAGAAATTTCAATAACAGATTCAAAATCAAAGCCATTTCCATACCCAATCTGTTGTAAATTGCAGTGTCCTTGGAAGAAGGAACTATGGGTGAGGTTCGCAGACAGCGAGGACCTAGGATATTAAATGGTACAACCTAAAAATCTGCTGGTTTGTTGTTTTTTTTTTTTTTTTTATAAAAATGAGGAAGAACAGAGTCAGGCAGAGATTCATAAAAGCCTGAGCACTTGGTTAAAGTGATGTACTATTTTCAGTTCCTGATCATGCAAACAAAGACCAAGGTACTTATCTAAGAAATGTCATAAAAACCAGAAGAAAAATTTATAAATGTACATCCTGTATTCCCACAGGTTACTAGAGTAAAGAGACTCTTGCTGCTGTGATTTCTTTGTCTAAAGCAGACAACACGCTCCAAGAGTGCAAATAGAAGATCAGATGGAGGAGAGCTCAGTTCATGAACCCACCCCAACCTAGAGGTGGAAAAGCCCAGCTGCTCAGCAATAAACAAGGCCAGTTCTCCCCTGGAAATGGTATTTGGGCATCTGAAAAGTAAGAGCGAGGATTTCAAAAGCCACAAAGAGAAGCTGCAACTACACTGAGATTTTCAGAAGGTTAATTTGTGCTTAGGTGTCTATGAGGCATCTAGCCAATTAAGAATTTTGATTAATTTGGAGTCCTGACTATATTTCTACATATATCCTGCAGTGCTTTGTCTATTGCTGGCCTTCCATTAACAATGCACTACCATGCAACAAATACAACCACCTCACAACCAACACGTCTGCTGCCACCAGATCCTTTTCTTCCGCTTTCCTTGCCACTATCCATCTTGTCCTGTCCAAAGGAGATCCCTTCCTTAGCTCTAAACATTCTCCAGGTAGCTAATCAATTCCTTGCATCCCTGGCATTTGTGGGCACATTCTCTGTTTATAATTTCCTTCCTTTCTGGTGGAGGAGGTGAGACCAAAGCAGCTGGGTTGCTACAAGGCTGAGAAAACCTGGCAGGCAATCATTTAAGTTGTGGTATGTGGGAAAGGGCTATAGATTGTCTTAGAGCAGGCTGGAACAGTAAAACTACAGAAACCTGGTAATAATTTCCCACTGCATCCAGAGCTGCCCAAGCCAAACAGATGCTATTACATTTAACTTCAAAACTACATGTGTATTCAGCCCATCTGAAACACAAAAGTTTGCAAGTTATAATGATGCCCTCTAATCATAAAAGGTCTATTGAACATACACTACCAAAGGAGATAAAAGGTAACTGAAGCTAATAAACTGTTAATAATGTATTATTTCAGCTACCCACACATAAACTGGTCAAAAGTCACATTAGGACAAAGTTTAGAGAAGAAATTTCTTATTCCTTTACAAATTAAATGACTGCCTCAAGCAAGATCTAGCTCTGAATACTGAGAAGAAAGCATGAATCTCAACCAAAAAAAATGACTTCAGCTAAAATGAATTTAGACATTATTATTCTGAAACTATAAAGGCTACACAGATTAACAGTAAAATAACCAAAGGTAGTAATTGATTTAATTATTTCAGTTCATGTTTATTTGGATCTCAGTTCTCAGTCCTAAAGCTAGAAGCAGAAGTTCGTTTTAGCAGCAACTAGAGTTGAATCTTAATAATTAAAAGCAATTTCCTTGGAGGGGAATAGATAAGGATACAATGCAAATCCTATTTATATCTATCATGAGAATTCAAACCCATCTCAAACACAGCCATTAGAACATGAAGAGCAATTGGGTATATAGACAAAGGAATAAATAGCAGGCAATTCTTTTAAATGTGTTAGATGGAGGACATTTTACGAGACTATTCTCACCATAACCAAAGACAACAAATAGAACAATTAAGGCAGACAGAACTGTTACAAAGATGCTCAAGGCTGTAGTTACAAAGGGGACAGGAGTGCTGGGTTTCAAGGATGCGTGGCCATCTTTTTGATATCACTAGTATCTGTGGGGACGGCCATCTCCCCAGGCAGCTGATCCCTGTGACATTGCAGTTTCCTCTGCAAGTATTTCTACTAGGCACCTCTGCTTCTGCAGCTGGGCACATGCACAGCACCTCAGGACATTCGGTTCACCTGTAACCTGTCTTATGATCAGTGTTACCACAAAATGTTTCCCAATTGGCCGACTTGTGGGGCATGATTTCGTAAAGCTGCTTTGGCAGGACCTATCCCTCTGTAAAACACAGCTTGTGGGAAGGAAGGGGGGATGTGTCCTTTTCCTCCTCCCATTCCTCATCCTATCTCTTGTTTATCAGGACAGAGGAGAGACAGGCTCCAAACTCTCACTTCATCTAACTTGAACCAGCATCTTCCAATTGATTACTCTGACCTATTGGAGCACATTAGTGTTTAAAAACCTTGTACCTAAGTAGGAAGAATGATCATGAAAGAAAAAGCCACCTCCTTGTGTATGGTGCACCTTGATGTATAGCAGTCAATTGAAGGATAGACGATGCAGAAATAAGGCACTTCAAAACCTGGTTTGGCGTTAGGAATTCTATTAACTGGTACAAGTACTTGAAAATGGACCTGATTCTCCATGTGACTGAGCAGCGGTGAAGGAAATTGGAGGAAGGAAGGTGGCCAGCCAATAGCAGGGTATTCAGATTAGAAAGGAGGCTGAGAAATCGTGAGCTGGTGTATTGGAACACAAAACACTGGCCATTGAGTGTCTCTTTTCTTCTGGTTTTAGTCTAGCTTTTCATTACATGGGGCACAGAAATCAATTCTGTCAGCTGGTTTTCTGGCTTTAAGATGGAGGAAAAGTTCAAAATGTAGTGGAAGTCAAGGCAAATTAAACATTTATTGATAAATCACCGTATGGCTCAAATAGCCGAGAAGGTAATAAAGAGGCAGCGTGGTCATCAACACTCTGAACTACCATCAACAGATCTCTTCATATTTTAAAAATAAAATTATCCCTAGAGCCTCCTTGTACACAGCAAACACTTTCTAAATAGGAGTAATGCTGTCATACATTCATATACTAGCTACTTTTTGAAAAGATGGTGACAGGAAGATGTTTATATACTGTCTACCTTAACTTTTTGAAATCATTTGTTCAATCAACAGCCAGTGCCTTTAATTTGTTTCCTAAGGATGAAGACAGCTTCTACAGCTAATCCTGACTAAGTTCTTAACATTCTAATCCTTCACATACATGGACAACACTTGATTAGAGGTAAGCTACGTTTGGTAGAATATGAAACTGCTCAATTATCTGTGTAATCATTTGATTGGCTGAAAAAAAAAAGAAGGAAACCCATGTATTTTCCATGGGAACCTTTAAAGAGTGACAAGAATTATCACAAGTAAATTTTACCATCTACCTTACTATAAAGTACTAGAAAATGACACCTTTTTAAACCTTCCTGTAAGAGTGAACAAATGGCACCCTAATTTTTGGTTCAAAAAAAAAATCTTTTACTAGAATTTTCCCACTCCCAATAACAGAGTACCTCCAGTATATCTTGAGGAAAAGAATGATTGTCCCATTGTACTGGTAAGGAACTGTAAAAGGGAAAGATTAAATGGATTGTCCAAAGCCATAGCGGCAGTAACTACACTATGGTGGACATAACTGGAATCCTGAGTTAGTTATCACACCATTATGCCAACCTAATGCCCTGGTTATCAACATCTTTGTATTTTGTACTGAGCATCCTAATATCCCACCTGTACCTTGCTGCAAAATACATTTTCATGGCATAAATAACAATTATGGAATGAATATCAATGACAAACCTGTTAGGAAATGAAGCTTCAACCTTACACTTTGATATCTAAAGTGCTTCTGAGAACTAGGAGGTGGGGGGAAGAACTAACCTACCCGGAAGCCTTCTGCAGGAGAGCTGCTTCATTTCCATAAAGAATTTATTTATTGCAGCTGGTAAAAAGCATTTAATTTCATTTATGTGGACTTTAAATACATTACAGAAAAAGTCAGGTCTTTATTGCTGTTGCTATTTTGAAGTAGTGTTCATCTTTCACAAAGACATATGTGAATCTGCACTTAAAGACATAGTTTGTCTCAATGTTTTTGCATTTTTAGGATCCCTTACACCACAGCAGAGACAAAAGAATCATCACTGTAGATAAGACCAATAGCCCAGTTAATTGCTTCCAGATGTGCTTTGCAAAGTGTACAAGACTTGCTACCTAACCATATTTCCAGGAAAACCATAAAATTCTTCCCTCAAGCTGCTGGAATTTTGGTTTTCTCTGAAGGAATGGTAAAAATCTTGATTACTTCTATTAACATTAGACTATTTTTTTTCTACTGCATCGTTTTCCTCTGTATTTCTTACACAAGTGAGTTCAATAGGTTAATTATGTATAGTCTGCAAAATACACCCTTTTATCTTTTAAAACATGTTGATAAAATTAAGGCTTTTGCTGTCAGTTTGCTTATATTACATTAGAAAGAGTAAATACACTGTTTGGCCTTTTTTCACCATTAAGTATTTTATATTAGCTGTTGTATTAGCTTTTATGTCTTTTCTGAGATTTTAGGAAGCATCTGAACTAAACTCTTATGGGGCTGTGTGTTTTTTGCTCCTGTTATTTGAAATTCCTCTTTCATCTCTTTTTTTCTTGTCTTCCTATATTTTCCACTTTCATCACTGTGCCACAGACATCTGCCATTGTTATCAGCCGTAAAATTGCTCTTCAAATGGAAACTCTTCCATTACGCTTCTCTTTGCTGCCCTTTCCTCAGTCCTTTTAAATTGTCTCACAACTCTCCTAAATTTAACTGAACTGTTTAACTTGTGGTCAGCTATAAATTTTGTTACCTAAATATTAATGGTAATTTTTATAAAAATTTGTTAAGTGACTGTGATCTTCACGTAGATTTTGAAGCATTTCATTGTTAGATCAAATCTATACATTTTTCTGTTTATTTCTAACCAACAGATGTATGAAGCCAGCCTGTTCTTAACTGTTACCTGCTTTTTGAACTAAATTAGCAGAACAAAAGCACCATCCTCTGACTTACACTACTGAAGTATAAGGTAATAATACCACAGTGCATTTTTGGTAACAGGGTAATGATTGCCTGGATCACCAGCTCACATAATACATATAAGTTCTTTTCTTGTGATATACTCCCCTCTTAATGTCTTGTGGTAAGAGACAGAGATACTGCAAGGAAACCTTTTGAAAATGTATACAAGTGCTCAAGTCTGTATATATTCAAATTTTGCTGCTCTTCATCTTTTATCTCAGGTATTCTTAAAAAGAGAACATTTCAGTATAACATATGCATGCACAAAGTGCTTTAAAGAAAATATAAAGGACAGAAACACTTTGCTGGTTTTGTGATGTCTTAAAAGAATGGTAATCTCATATTCTTTCAAAATATGTAAAAGGTGTTTGAAAGCAGGAAGCCACTGCACTTTCTGCTGTACTTGAAGAGTGGAACTCCAAAGGTATCCTCATTGACTACTAAACATTTTATTTATTAGAATTACAATTCTCTATAGGCTCCATTCTTGAAAGTGGTAGGTTTGTCCTACAAAAGTGTCTGAAAGTTTCTACCTTCTTCATATATGATTATTAGACCATGTAGGATATATTTAGTTTCTGTTTTTCACAACTGGATGTAGTGACTCACACTTTGTGGCTGTTCATTTTCAAAGCAATTATTCTTGAAAAGGCTCATATATTGATGTTGTCAGCTAAATGTTTCTTATATGCCTGAAAAGAACAGGCATCTTTGCAGAAACTCATCATTTGACAATTTCCTGCAGTCTATGCTAGTGTTATATTTCATTGAATATTTAAGTTTGGATTTTAATAATTTTATTTTTTTTAATAGGTGATAAATTAATGACATAAATCCAGAACCAAATTAATCCCTGACAGAAGCATAGATTTACTACCTTAAAGCAAATCTCTGCTTATTCACAAAAACAACATCAAGAGCAAGAAGAAACCTTTAGGGAGTGCTCTACTGAAATGAGCTTCTCTATACTGAATAGTTAAAACATACAGAAAAAAGAAGTAACTGCAGTCACCACAAATAACCCGTATTTTAAATATGTAACTCAATAGTACATGAAATCTGTAAGCACATCTCATGTAGGATTTTACCCTGCTGGCTGAGGATAAAGAAAAAACTATGACAGCCACAGCAAATTGTCTTGAAGAGTCCTTTCAGACTGAGCAGAAACAACTCCATTTAACATGAATCTTACATCTAAATAAAATTCAAATAAGCCCATAAAAAGCTTCAGAGATCTTAAACATAATATGAGCCTCAAAAATATTTAACTTATGTAATTTTTTTTTAAAAGAATGCTAGAAGCAGAAGCAACCCATTCTACAGCATAGCCAGCATTACATGAGGACGAGACACTTCACTTTGTGAGTTCCTCTTGTCAGAACTTCCTATGACTGTAATTATTCCTTCCCAACGTCAACCTTGCTGTAGACATTTCCATGCCTGTGACAAGAAGAGGAAATGATATTCTCCTGTGGCTTTAAGGATCATTAGGTATAATCATGGCAAAGCTCCTTTATCAGAACAAATCCAGTTTAGCATGACATTGTTGGAGGTCTCTTGAGATGGCTAAACCTTAGAGGCTGAGAATATGTAACTCTTACTATGTCAGTATTGCATTTAAGTGTGTTTCTGACATACTGCTAGACAGTTTTCCTTTAAAACAATGTATCATACATTCACAGGAAAATTCTAGTTGAAGGGGACTCAGGGACCTGTTTCTAGTTTAACCCACTGCTCAAAGCACCTATGAAATCAGACTCGGTTACTCATCTGGTCCGTTCTTAAAATGGACAAGACTGTACAACCTCTCTGGGCAGCCTGTTTTAACAAAAGACTGTACTCCCTGTGAAAAAGATCCTCTTTGTATCTAGTCAGAGCCCCTCATTTCAATGTGTGCCCATTGTTTCTCATCCTTCCACTACATACTTTTGAGAAGAAGCTCACCCCATCTTCTCAATAACATCCTTGTAGGTATTGAAAGGCTGATGTTAAGTCACCCTGAAGCTTCTTCTCAAGGCTGAACAAGACCCACTCCCTTAGCCTCTCCTCTCAGGTCAAGTGCTCCAGACACTACCATGTTGGTGGCCTTCTGCTGAACTTGCTTCAGTAACAAGCTTATGGATGTCTACAGTTCTCTCTACAAGTTAAAGAAATGGTATTCTAAATAAAACTGCAATTTTTTGAATTTCCAGTGATACAGGAGGCATGTCAATTGAAATTGGAATCACGCATTTCAGACATCAACAGCAGGAATTTTAGGACCACAAAGAGGCTCTGTCATAGTTTCTTGCTTCATCAGACTGAAGATCACATGTAACCTAGCTCACAAAATAATGTTAATTTTACAATCTTCATTTAATGCAAATTATGGCTTTGACGGGTGAATGTGCATGTCTGTAAAATCAGCAACTCTGCTTGAATGCTCACAGTGAGTAGCTGATTCTGTAAGACAGAACTGCAATAAAAGGCTTCTGCATGCAACAAACCAGGTGAAAAGTACAAAGCAGATAAGGCTTATTCTTAAGCACCTGCCATGGTTTGTACTTTATTTGAGAAAAGAAGTTGATGTCTAACATAAGAACTTACCTATTCCATGCCAGCAAACACATTTTTTTTGTTGTTTCATTGTATTCACTGTGAAAATAGTTAGCAACAAGGTTATATAATAACTTGAAATATGATGAAAGGGCACAGTGAATACTCTATCAATTTTGTTTTTCAAAATGAGATGTCTTGTTGAAAGATGTAGACAAACCAGCAGCTTCTGTACTAAGTTGAGGAACTGCAGTCACTGTTACTCTGACATTCAGACTATAAATGCCTCTGACATACAGTATATTAATCTGACAACGCTATTTTAAAAATTAAAGAAAGAAAAATGAGACCAAAAATATGAAAGAATTCTGTTGAAGGATCGATATTTTTAAAAGGGAGGAATTTGAAGAGGCTGGATGTTAACTCTGCACTGATTTGTTCTACAAGCTGAGCCTGTGCTTCTGAGGCTGTGCACACCCTGCCAGGACACTCATTCAGCCCACAGCTGCCCCACAGGCTCCTGAGACCGACAAAGAAATGGACCACAGGCAGAAAATGTACATTAGACCTTTATGGTGGATGGGCAGCAAGGTTAGAGCAGCCAGATGTGCGCAACGTGCTCGATCAGAGGATACGCAGCCTACCTGATGCTTAGGGAAAGCAGGGGGCATGTTTTGTAGGCCCAGACAAATGCAACTGGGCTGTAAAGAAAGGGATGAGGTGAGACTGGGAGAGGATGTGGTAAATAGCTCTCCCTGGCACTACAATAAAGGGGATTTGTCCCGCAGAAGATTATAAATAAGTGGTTTTCCAAACTCTCTTCTAAGAAAAGAGCTATATACATTATATATCACGCTCAACCCTCTCATAGTTCTGCAGTGCTTATTTAATTACAGAGAGGTGATAAATTAAAACAATAGAAAACAGAATGACTATACTTGCCATTGTTTTCTGCAAAGAGAAAAAACTTCCGATATTTCTTAGGCTAAAGAATGCTTAAAATTCTGAATGAAGCTTCTGTTTGCCTGCAAGACTTGGAAATGAGAGAATTCACTACCTGAATTTCCAACATGCTCTTTAAAGTTTGCAAAATATAGGTGGAGCACTTTCTGAATGCTCTTTTTGTGATATCCATAGGAATATGAGTACTTGATAAAATATCCCTCACTTGGAATTAAGGCCGTTGGATTTTTTAAACTTACTTGATTTCAAATCTTGTTTGTTTCAGCTGTCCACATTTGATGTGGATAATATGCACTACTTTCCACTTTTTCTGCTACAATGCCTAAAAGTAACATATTATAAAAAAACTTATCTCATTTGCTTTCAGAGACAATACTGCTTCAGAAACTTAAGAACAATGCTAAAGAAAAGCTGGACTCACCAAACCAAGAAGCAGGGATCTGAATTCCCAGTTCCTACCTCCCTATAAAGTGCCTCACTCTGCTGCTATAATGGGCATTTCACCTGTTGATGCTCTTCCCCTGTATTAGTAGATACTAACACACGTGAACATTGATGCATATCCTGCCTACCCAGCAAATGTCCCAGCCACATGGCTGGAGAATCAGTCTCAGACTGCTCTCAATTTTTGTGTGTCATTATGTCAGCATTTAATAAATAATGAAACAACCTCAAAGGAGAGGAGTGAGGAAGCCCTTGTTTAGAATGTCATGTAATCCGATGTTTGGTACACCCTCCTCAGCCCACATCCAGCCTTCAGTCTTGCATAGGGTGGATTTTAGCAGAAGCAAATCAAAAGCCCCTTCCAGTCTGCCACAGTGCTCGAACCTCTGAGCCAGCAGGCAGAGAGACCAATTCCCCTTCTCTCACTCAAGTATGCATCTGGCTGAAGCAATTTTTATTTTTATCTTTTTCACATGAAACTATGTGGTGAATTTTGTCTGCATCTGTAAGATATTTCAGAGAAAGTCACTTTGCTCTTCAAAGTGATTCCTTTTTTTGTGCTAAAACAGTTTGTCCAGCTCTGTTGTAACAATAAACCTCATGAGGGAACACTGCTTGCCAAGGAATAACTACAATTGCAAGCGTAGAAAACTAAACACAAAAACAAAATGAAGAAAAAACAGCATTAAAAATTTGGAATCCATGAAGATTTTGCAAATAGAAAACCTAAGAATAACAACGAAAAGAATGTTGCAAATAGAGTATTTTGGGTTCTGTACCTGAGCACAGCAAAGCACTGCTGCTAATACCCAGTGGGTGGCTCCCCACTCTGGAGCACAGCAGAAATCCCTTTTCCTAGGGGAGAGGAGCTTGTGCATAGCCAAAAATCACTAAGATTTGTTTTTGAATCTAAATATCCACCTCAGATGCTGAACAGATGCTCGGGCTAGGAGACAGTGTGCAAGTCTCACTCTCAGTTCTTCTGTTTGTTTTAAGGCTGTTATTTTTAAATTATTGTTCTGGATCTAGAGGGATTGTAACTCCCTGTTTACTCAACTCCATGTCTCACAGTATATGAGAACAGGATGTATGGCTGAGTCTGCTGTATGACTGTCTACTGTAAAAGAATAATACAGCTAAGTCTTGTGCAACACTAATATCCCAATTAAAGGATCCTACGATCTGACCTTTAGACTGTGTTTTTGCTCTCTGGATGAAACTTTTATTTCTTTTGAAATCTTTTGTCTCCTTTTGTCTCTACCCATGACTGCTTAAACTGCTTCCATGATTACTTTGAAATAAAGCTTCTATTCCTTAACCATGGAATATATTGTCACTTCGTAGTGGTGGCAGGCATTTATAAGATGCTGTTTTTCTTCCCCACCCCTGCATACCTGAGATAACAATGATTATCAGTCATCACACTGGGCTGAGATGTCATTACCAGGTTAGAATCTGAAAAGGATGCAGCAGAGAAAATAATCTGTATGTGGGCCCAAATCCTGCTTTAACTGAAGGGCACAGCAGCATGGCTCCTGTTTCACTAACTGTAAATGACCTTGGTTATCTTTGCCAGTTTAGAGGAAGACATATTCCTAAACTCCAAGCACATCATTTTTTCATACCTCATGGCATCACATCATCTTTTCCCCTCTGCCTGTTTAACAACAAGGTTTTACCATTGAGAAACAAGCTTCGTCTGAGAGCAGCAGAAGTGGAGGCACAGTTACATTTATTTTCTTTCTCATCCTAATTTTTCTTTTTGTATTGATTCTTCATAATGCTGGCACACAGACAAAGAGCACTTTGCAGCCTGGCATTGCTTCTTTGTGGGGTTATCGCATAGTCCTTATTTCAATCTTTACAAAGCAGCTACTATTAATGTAAAATGTTATCACCAAAGCAAGCTAAAAAACCCCCCAATTAATTTACTGAGAAATCAAAGGTATTTTTACAAAAATAGGAATATTTACTGATATTAGGGGGTCGCTGTGAAATAAGCTAGAGTGGCGAGTATGTGAGGAGATGATCCCTGAACCAGCTCACAGGTGCTGTTCTTTTTTCCTCAAAATTCAATCCCAAAGTTCATAATCCAGGAAAACTTGAATCTATCCTCTAGGTAAAATGTTATATAATAATAATGTATTTAGAGAGAGTATATAATTATAAAAAATAAATAAATTAGGAAGATGTATTTAAGCAAGAAGACTCCTAAATTCAAGCTGACATGAGGACCACCTACTGCCTGCAGCTGAAGACCAGGTTCTGTTTTGCCCACTTCTGTGGTTAGTCTCATTAACTTGCTTTATTTTACTGGGTGCATCACCAAGAATCATCATTCTGGCATACAAGGAAGTGAAAAGCACATAGGCAATCTCCTGGGGAAGCGACACAATCACACTTCTCAACTGAAAGATGCTAAGAGAGAGAATGTGATCATGGCAACAGCAAAGGGATGGATGGCCCTGCCTCCTAGGAAAGGCAGAGAAATCCCTCTGCCAAATAGCACATATGTCACAGATGGTGGTAGCATGAGTGACCCAGGGATGCTTTCTGCCAGCACCAAGTGTGTTTCCACACATCCACCCAAGCCCACTTGGAAATACAGTTGACAGGATTTTAAAGAAATACAAGAATTGTCTCCCAATAGCCTGTTCTACCTTACAGTGCAAGGGCCAAAGCAAAATGTAGTACTTAAAAACTGCAATTACATCCCTAGTTTATCCCTACTTCAGTTTACTTATTTGTAGAATATAGAGGATATTGGTTTCACAGGCATTTAAATGAAATAAAGTAAATATATATATATTTAGGAGAAGTCTATATATATCCTAAAGATAAGTAAGGAGATCATGAAAAAAGCAGCAGTCCTGCATTTTTTTAAATATATAATGAAGAGCAGGCTGTGTAATATCAGGAATGGGTTCACTTCTTATTTCAAAGAAGTATGGCCATGACAGATGTGTTCATCATGAGAAGTATCCTGTTGATATTAATAGGATGAAGAAACCATTTTGAATAAAGAAAAAAAATTCAGGAAAAGAGGTAAGAAAGCAAAGAAAACCCTCAAAAGCATGAAACTCATTATAACATCATGAAAACTGTAAAGCAGTAGACTGATTTTCCTTATTTTCTATGACTGAAGTCCAACTGGACTTAGGCATACATATCTAACCATTTTTAATACTACCTAGTATAATTTCTGAAACCAGAATATTATTTCTTCACTTTCTACTTCTTTAGTGCTTTTAAATTTGTGATATGGGTGTACTAACATAGTTTTTGCCTTCATTCTCCTTGTTGCTTTGCATTGCCATAAGGAAAAACAGAATAAGAAAAAACTTTTTGCAATTCTAATCATTGCCAACTGAACAGCCCATGGGGTTCGTGTTCACAGAACACTCTGGATGTGGGTCAAGTTCAGACTTGCCTCATTTTGCCTTGAGGCATTTTTCTGCAAGGCTAATTCTATAGGGCAGAGGCACATAACGTTATACTCCGCCAACTATTTTTAGTGTTAAAGACTTTAACAAGCGAAGTGTTATAATCTGCAGAATAACTGTGCTATGCAGCACAGATTACACAGATACCCCAAATATGCAGAAATGACATCTTTTTCATGACTGCACTTATTTTTTGTCCTTGATATTGACAGCTTAGTGGGGTTTTGGGGTGGTTTTTTTGTTGTTTTTGTTTTATTTTTTAAAGAGATTCTGGAGAGCCTGAAACAGTCCCCGTGATTTTCATGTAAAACAGTTCCAGCAACAGCCTGATGTGGAATTTCTTCTTACAACCAGGTCAAAGACAGAGAATGCAATATTTTAATAGCAGGAATGGCTAATCATGCGGGAAGCACTGTGTTGTAATGTTAGCACTATTAGGCAGCAAACATTAGACCAAAGTACCACAAGGAATGAACAAGGCTGAGTTTTAAGCACTTAGCACACGCTTTTTCCAATCCCTGCTGCTGTTCATTATGTTATAGTATCTGTGTGAAATGCTCTTATAAAAAAAATGGAGCTGGGGAATTTCACATCTTCAGCCAACAAAGGAGTATCAGAGAGGCTGATATCTGTCAATAAAACTGATATTTACAGCAGAACAAAACATGATGAAAACGGAGATACAGATGTGTCTGAATTGCCCTTGGTATCCCAAAGAAGGAGATAGAGTGGAGCCCTCCTAACAGACAAGACTTGCCTGCTGATCCAGGAAGATAAGCATTTGAAAAGAGGCTCTCAAAAGCCACTCATGAGCAGTCTTTTCTTCCAGAGCAATTTTCCTTGAGCATACAGGAAATCAAGTGTTCATTGATAATGTTTACTTTGTAAAGGAGTCATGTGGGCCAGATTATCAGATCCGCTTCACTCACTTTTCACAATTCAACCACTAGTGAGGATTCAAAAATGAGACACATTTTGCTAGCTAGGGATTCTTTTGGTACTAGACAGTTCATTATCATCACAAATACAGCAGTATCTGTTGGAAAGGGCTGTAGTTTTCTTCCACTCTGCTTAGTTTGTCAAACAACTCCTTTAGGCCAGTTGCTAATTAGAAGTCTTCAGAACAGCAATAAATTCTGCAAATGCAATAACCACCTGCATAACTAACCCCAGAATCAGGAACCAGGTAGTCTTAGTCATGATCATCACGAATGTGAAAAGAAGCTAGTTATAAAAAGCTGCTTTGCTCTAGAAAAAAAATAGACATTTTAATTTTATGCTAATTCAGCACAAATGCAAGTGTCTTATTGTTTTCAAGAGTTTTTTCCCCTCAGTCTCAATAGAGATCGACAGCAATGCCTTGCTTAATAAAGCTGTATAATTCTTCCCCTTGGATTATGAAGGTGATTGTGTGTTTGCTTGTTTTGCATCAAGAGTATAACACACAGGTTATGCATAGACACAGAATTTGTGTGTCTTATTTATATCTTAATTGTCGATTTAAAATATATTTTAAATTTTGGAATATGTATTTGTCTCTCCCATGTGACTGACTTATTGTATAACTGTTTTGGTCATAATAAATAGTTGACTGGGTATCATTCACATTTTCAGTGCTATTGAAAGCCTTTTTTAGACATCTCTGATCATGTTCTTGAAAAAATGATGCAGTCATCAAGAACAATGATGAGTGACTGTTTCTTTTTCCTGTCATTCTGATTATACTCACTGTTCCCATTTAGTTTTCTTTCCATGCTGGATGGAAAGATGAAAAGTACTCATGCTCTCAATTAATTTTCTCTCTCTGCAAATTAAACTTCCTGAGAATTGTTCCTTTAAAAACAAATTTGTTACATCTGCAACTGCAGTCAGTCTGCACCTAGATAATCTCATCTTTACTCCCTCTCACTAATATCTACCAGTCCCAGATGAGTCCACTTTATTATGCCCAAGTATGGCATTAGGATGGACATGCAGAAACGGGCAGTTCAGAATAAGCAGGCATTTTTTAGAAATCTGATCCTGACCACAAAGTGGAGTGTGCTGTTTGGAAGATATCGCATATGTGGAGCTTCACCAGCATTTGAGAGATGTTAACAGTCATAGTCTGCTAGTTGATGAGACAGAAAAGGGTAAGTGACATTTGACTAGCATGATCACTGAACTGAACAAGGTCTCACAGAATGGCAGCGGTTGGAAGGGACGTCTGGAAATCATCTAATCCAACCCCCCTGCCCCGAGCCAGTTCACCTACATACACATGAACCTCAGGGGTCCACCTCAATGGTGTGGACATAAACCCTCTGTGTATTATACTAAAAATAAAAGAAAATTTCATTTTTCCACAAAGAACTGGAAAATGCCTAAAAGACAATAGTGTGTTTGGAAATGATTCCCAGGTGAATTTGCTTCATCACCTCTACAGGGATTAAGGGGAGGCTGACTGGCCTGTAGTTCCCTGGATCCTTCTGCTTGCCCTTATTAAAGGTAGCAGTGACCTTCGGTTTTCTGGGTCCCACAGATCTGTGTACATCTACTTGCTTTAATGTTACCTAATGTGACCCTCCTAACTGAGGGTAAGACTTCACTGCTCCAGAGTTTCCCACTGGTCACCACTGCTAGAAAATTCTCATCAATGCATTCCCCAAGATTTCCATGCATATCCCCAGGATTTCTTCTTTACTGCTGTATTGCCATGCAGCACATATCAGGTCCTCCATGAGAGCCAGGGTTTTTGAATGTGGGGCTTCTTCTCTGAAGGCAGCCACATCTCTTTCCTGATCAGGCAGTCTGTAGACAGATGTAGTGACATATGTCACAACAAGATGAGCCCTCCAATCCTAACCCATAAACTGTTGGCTGGCTCATTGTTCCTGCACAAAGCTCCATGAATTCCTGCTAGCGTCTCAAAAAGTTGAATGCCTCCACAACCTTCTTCACCTGTCCTTGCTGAAGAGCACATACTCATCCATTGCAGCATGCTGGTTATGGGAGCCTTCCCAACATGTCTGTACAAGGTCATAGTCCTGCAACTACACACGTGCTTCTGATTCCTCCTAGTTTTGTCCTATACTACATGCATTTATTACTGTAAAGGCATTTCAGAGAGGTGCTCCAGCCTGCAGATTTCTCAAAAAATCTGAGAGCTCCCTCCATGATGCTGTCCTTTTGGCATTTCCTTGTTTCTGTGCAGATGCTTGAAGCGGGCCTCCTTCACCCTGCTTTGTCATTCTTAAGCTCTGTCTTGTCTACCATACTCTTTGCCCCTTCTTGCCAATGTAGTCCACCACTTCCTCAATGAACTGTGGGTCATCACCTCCCTTCACTTCCTCACTCCCAGCTTCAAGGTCTCCTCAGCAGGCTTTGCTGCCAGTCTGTTGTCAGAGATGCTTTTGCCTGAATACACCTAGGAGTTATGTTCTAGAATCCACCCAAGTACTAATTTCAGACATTTGCATTACTAAGTAGAAATCACACAAAGCTAGGCTGAAAGAAACCTCTGAGACAGGATGAAGTATACCCAGCTCACTCTTGATTACACATTCATCTATCGTGTCCTCAGAAATCTCCAGTAAAGGAGACTGCACAGTTAGCATGTTCCAGCACAATCTGTCCCTACTCTTACATTTTCTTAGCATCTAACTTAACTCTCTCTTGGGTAAATTCAGCTAACTACCTTTGTCCTATCCTCAGTGGATAGGAGGAAATTCCGATTTCTCGTCATTATAATAATGTTTATATTTCACTGTTCTTTTTATGACAAGCTTTCTCATACTTGTTTAGTTTAGAACAAAGGCGGCACAACAGATCTGCAAATTCTCAAGCCTCCCTCACAAGCCATTTTCTAAACTTCTCATACCTCTTCTGACTTTCCTCTGGACTCCGAGTAATTTGTTTACCTTTTCCTGAAATCCAAACATCCAACATAATGTTCTAGTGAAAATGTCAAGTGTAAAATAAAATACTTCCTATCTCCTACGCTTTACATACAAACACTGCAATTCATCTGCTCTTTTTTTTTGTATCAGTATTAAACTGTAGTTTCATATTTAGACTGTGATCCACCCCTGTCCTATATCTATATGATATTATTACACTTATTACAAATTTTCTCTTTGGGCATTTTATTCTTCCTTACTGTTACTTCATGTTTACTGAATGCAATTTCATTGATTTCAGACCACTTCTTCAAACTACCATGACTTATGAATTTTAATTCTGTCCTTAAAAATATTCCCTTTTTGTCAGTTGGGGGCGGGGGGTGTAAGTAAATAAATAAAATAAATCACAACTTTCTGATGAGCATTTTCTGTTCATTAATGGAACAGAAACAAAACAGAGGGAAGGTCTGTAAAGCACATTATATAAAACATCTTCTCAATTAGACAGTAAACTGTCATAACCAATTTTCAGTACATTTCTGCAACAAGTGGATGCACCCACCAGATGGCAACTTTATCCAGAACATTTCCCTAAGTTGCTTATGAGAACATAAGTGGTAGTGTGTCAAAAGCCTTATTAAAGTCCAAATATATCCCTTGTATCCACTAGGCCAGCTAGATTGTCAAAAAATTGGCTATTGAAGGCAGATTGATTGTTCTATAATTTATGTATTGTTAACAGCAATATTTTACAAAACAATGATAATTTCTATTGTAGTAAAAGTATTCTTGAATGCCCAAGTTCAAAGTCAACAATTTATAATGTAATTGTAAATATTACATATTGTCTTAACTAAATTAAAAATTCTAACAAGAACTTGTGTATCTGTCCCTGCTTTTGTACTTGTGTTTTGCTTTTTTTTTTCCTTCTACTATTGCAACTGTGCCTGTTCCAAGCCTGTCTCTTTGCTCTGTAAGAAAAAGTAATGAGGACTATACAGAGACATTTCTGAATTCCTTCTCTAAATTAGACCACAAATTCCTTTTCCTATCCTCCTTCAAAGTCCTCCTCAGGAAGATCTTCCTTCATGTTCCTTACACAGAGTTAGCAAAAGAACCAGTAGTTTGCTATGGGCTTGTCTGCAAACTTCTACCAATGATTATCAAAACAAAATCACCGATTGCACATTTTATCCTTCCTTTGCCAATTGTCTTTGCACATTGCAAGTGTTCAGGAATTCAGACCATCTCACTATTTGGACAGTGCAGCCCTAATAGAACTAAACAAGAAATCCAGTGGGATCTATCTACAACAATTCCAATTATAGATCCACTTTTACCTCCAAACTTTTTCTTCCTGCTCAGCTTGATTAAATAATCATGGAATAAGGAATCTGTAACTTCTGAGGGACAACAGTTTTAATTAGCTCATAGTGCAATGCAGTGCAGCAACAGATTGTGAGAAATAATAAAATACAAAGTGCTTTGGCTTCAAGACAATATTACTTACAATTGTTATTCTTACAAAAACCTCCAGTAAAGAAAAACTTTAACGTTTGTTGCATAAAATCTGGATGGATTGAATGATAGGTTAGATCATAATGTTGTGAACTCTCTGGTCTTAATCATTATTCAGAATGGTGTCCCCTTATTGTTTATGGAGTAAGGAAGGCAAGGAGTTTCCTGTGGTCCACAGTCCTAGAGCTGCATCTTGTTTGAAGATGCTGCACTAGTTGAACATATTGTCCAATGCTTGGATGAACTTAGCACTCAGGTGCTACACAGTTAACCAAGTCAGAGATAACGTCATCCCAGTTTATATTAGCAATTTACTTTCAACTGGAAAAACTCCTTTTCATTGGCTAGGCTACTCAGGCACTCTAATGCAGAGATCAGTGTACCTAGCCCCCCTCCCCAGCCCCATGCTGCTGCCTTTCCACCGCAGGATTTGCCAAAATAAGGTCACTTTAATACACTTTTCAGAAAGAGCTTGCCTGTAATGCCCGAGATGTTGAAACCTGGGTACAGGGAAGGATGAGTAGGAGTTAAGCCCATTACACTACTACGCTCAGTACGGTGGTACCAGCCTCCAGTGAGCTGCTGGGTGGAAGTGAAAGGGACAATTTAAGCCTATAAAGCCTTAAATAGTCTAACAAGGATCTAAATAATAACAGCAAAATCCACTACTGAAATCATTACTTGTAGTACAGCCTCAGAGGGTACCAGAGAAGCAGAGTCTCTGCAGAAGATGTGACAGGCAGCTACCATTTTGCCCCAAGAGATCTTCAGTTTTACTCTCCTCTTCTGTGCCATGTGTCAGCTTTCAGCATGCTGTTACAACCAATATTATTCTTGTATTTCAGAGGAGAAGACAAGATCAAAGTTAGAGAAGGTGGAGGAAAAAATTGATGTACATATACAACAGTGTACGGAATTATATATTACAATTTACACAGTCAGAGCACAGACTTACGTTGGCACCTATAACTATTGCAGCCAATCCACGTGTTCATGCTTTCCCAACACAACATCTATGAAAACCACCTAAACTTACAGATAGTGTGCCAAATTTAATCCAAAACTCATTCAAATGAGCCAGATCACATTAATGCCAGTTCACAAGCATTTCCTTAGTCATGCTTCTTTCTCTTCAGATCTCAGACAAGTGATATAAAGACAAGACAGTTGATCAAAGTAAAATTTAACCGCCTGTGGCTAAGATTAGGGAAAAAGGTAATAATTGCTAAATGACAGAAGGCGCTTCTGTGTTAAGAGATGCACAAAAACCTTAGATCTGTGTAGACTTCCCAAGTTGAGGGAAGCCCAACTGACATTAACTGTGTGTCACTCAAGAAGGCAGAAAAGTTGCAACAATTAAGTATTCAAAAAGCTTTTCTGGTAACTTTAAATTCAAGTTTCAATTGCTATCATAATAATTGTTAGCAAAGAGGAATTCCTATGAAATAGGCTGCCAGGAGACTGGCTTGTTTTCAATACTCTTTACATTCCTGTCAAATTTGAAGTGGGATAACTCCATTTGTCAGTCACTTTGCATTTTTTCAGCCTTTTCTTTTTCTGATTCCAGTGTTTACAGAAGACAAAAAGGGAGCACACAGAAAATACCTTTTCTCCTTCGTAACTGCACAGTCCTTCCCACCAAAATCTGCAATTTTGAAATTTACGCCATTTCCACAGAGGATGATATAATCCAGTAATTCCTCTAATGTACTTCAAAGCGTGTTTACCATGTGCTGATACTATCACTTGTCATTCTACAGACAACTGCAGGCATTCCAATATGGAGCACTCCAGACGTTGTTTTTGCACAGAAAGGTAGCATGAGCTCTTTGTGACCTCTCAGAGCTGTTTCGCAGTTATTTCCATTCTCGGAAGAGGAAACATGGTTTCCATACCTCCTTCAATCCCCTCAATAAACTGTTATATCATATAAATATGCTTATGAATAAACACATTTTCTTCATGCTTATTTTAAGGCAAATGTCTGCAAAGACTGAGTCAGGTTTGCCAAATTCGTGTGTCTTTGCATACCATGCAATCCAGAAAAACTACACTGTGTTTCACAGACAATAGTAACACAAATAGATAACTTTTCTGAATCCAAATATACGCTGGAAAAATACACAAACAGTATAAGAAATGCTCTCCTCCAGCTCACCGTTTTCATATCTCCTAGATGCCAAGGAGAGGATACCAGCAGTGCAGACAGATGGAACTAGAGAATGTTAAAATGAACATGTTGCCTTTTGAGATAACTAGTACTGATACCTCTTTATGAACTTAACACCATATTTATTGTTACTGATTTTCTTGATATTTTCATCCAATACATTAACTTTGACAGTAACGAGGGCCCTGTTCTGCTTGGAATACAATTCCCTGCAGCACTGTTGGATGCTGCATGCCTTTGCCACTTCTCTACATGCTTTAAAAAGACATTGTTGAACGCTCTTTTAGAAAGGAAGACACTTTGAATGTCCCATGGCAAGGAGGAAGATGAGTGCTGGAGGGAGTGGAAGAACAGTAGGAGGCATGAGCAGCGAAATTAATGAGTGAGCTGAAAATTATTCTTTGAAATGTTTGCTGTAGAAGAAAACATTATCATGTATCACTATTGTCCCTGGACAGGATCTCTTGATCTAGTCCTTCCAGATGAACAAGCTATGGCTGGGACACATAAGGCAGTGACAGAAGTGTCAGCATTTTTGAACGGAGGAGGGACAGCCTCTGATCTCCCCAGGATTACAGTGCTGCTCTTCAGACTGCACCCTGGTCATGAAAAATTTCCACTTAATTAAGGCAACTGAGATGCTTGAATTCAGAGCACATAGTTCAGTTATTGTCAGTGGAGGCTTTACAGAGTAACTGAGATAGCACAAATACTCCCTTAAAAGCTCCTGTCTCATAAAAACTCTTCAAATATGGAAATTCAGATTTTGGCTTGTATTCTTCCTTCACACTTGCAGCTATGAGGCTCATTGCGCATCAACACAAACTCAGGACATAATCCAGTCTTTTGACTTTGACACAAATACCTTGTCATCTGACCATGGTTCTTTACTCAGCTGATGATTAACAATGGATTTTCATGCAACCTGTGCTTTCCTCGAGGAGTATTTTGTTGTAATGAAGACTGTATTCCTTTTTCAAATCAACAATCCTATTAGCATAAAACTGACGAACTGAAGTTGTTGAAAGAGAATAATATTTTGGAGGATGAATATTAACATTGTACATAAAAAACTAGCATGCAGATTTCTTCTCAGGGCTCGAGTTAATTTTTTTAAATTTTGCACTCATTTGCTAATTTGAAACTAATCAGAATAGTGTTCAGTAAGCAGAACTGATATACAATTAATACTACAGGCAATTTTTCTGCAGCTTGGTAATACAATGCATCAATGTGAAACCCATGTTATACCAAGTCCTTTGGTATTTCCTTATTTTCTAATAGGGGGCCACCTAAATAAACTGTAGTATTGTTAAGATGGTGTAAGTAGGTTACTTCTAACAGCATTCAGAATTGCCAGCAGCATATTTAGTAGGTCTCCCCATTACAGGCATCTGATAAGACAGAAAGGTTATGGTTGTGTAGAGTTCTGATGTGAAACAATCACTCCACTTCTAAAGCACATATTTTTAACCTGATTTACCTCAGAAAAATTTAGCTGCTTTTTCTTTTAATAACTTGTGCTCTTCTGAAGCATGCCTTTTCATGTGGAAACTGTACTATGTAACATTACTACTGTCTGTATGTGCATACAGACACACAACACATGCAAAACAATATATGCCTGTGTATATGTATACAGGCCAAAGCATATACGAAGAGTATTACGTATCTGTAGGTTAGAACATAAGTAAACTGATAATCACTAAACACAATCAAGTTCAATTAGAATAATAATATCAAAGAGGACCAATTCTGCAGCCTTGTCTGTAAATTGTATCTTGTATCAGATACTACTCAAAACCTGTCCCTCAGTGCTCTGCTGAACCACTGGATGGCATCAACCTATAACATAATCAGTTGCTGCTGCTTTTATCTTTCTACATTTCTACTGATTATTCTACCATTTGCAACCACTTTATACAATCTATGAACTCCTCATCTAAAACCCCCAGTTCTGTGAGTCCACCCATTTGGGAAAAAAGTTCACACAGCTTATTATCCTAAGAGAGATAGTAATTGTGACCTTACCACCATTTCAAATAAGTGATTTTAATTATACTGCAATACACAGCACCAGCTGAATGATACTGGAATGAAAATCTTCTGTTCTTATTTATACAGTTCATAGAGTCTAATAAACTCGTTAAGGACTCATGATCCTTTTATGCTCAACCAACTTCTAAGTATAAAGATAGTTTGAGTATGAAAGGAAACTTGTTTAGTATCTAGCAATATCTGCTGGTAAACCAGAACTCTAGATCTAGTCATATTCTGTGAAGAAGAAATACTGTGTTTAAAAAAATTCTGAAATTCAAATATGTGAACTTTTACTGAATACTCATTTTTAATGACAGTGAAAAGTCATGAATCTCATGTTAAAAAAAATTTCCCTCTTCTCAAAGGTATTGATTTCACAAAACCATGCATCTGGCCATGAAGTTAAGGCTGTCAGTGGGAATCTTTGTAGGATGAGTTATTTGCATTCACATCACACTTTGCAGGAATGTAGCCTTTATGGACTCAATTTTGCCTTCAAGTGTATATGAACTCCATTTCAAGCTAATGCAAATTAGAAAGAAGAACCAAGTGCTCTTTGCGTAGTTTGGCATCACTGATATGATAGTCTTCTAAGGAGAGGGAAAGTGCTTGACTGGGACAGCCAGATTGTTACAGATAAATGTTGAAATTCACTGGCTCAGCTGTAATGCAGTACTGTCAAACTTGTACATGAATTTGTACATACTATTCCAACTATGCTACGTACATCTGGCATGTGGTACTTGCACGGATGGCCATCAGAAAAAACCAAGCAAACTAAACAACTAACTAGGACTGACAGTATGTCTTACTTAGTCCCTGTAGAAATTACAAACTTTGTCACTGTCTGTACAGGGTCCACTAGCCAAGATCTACTAATAGCAGCTTCATAGTTGTAGTTCATTTTACAATTTGCTGTCTCATGCCCATCAGTGTTCATGCCCTCATGTGGTTTGTGCTTCACTTGAGGGCAGGAGTCAGCTTCATTTATCTCTGAAATATTCAACAATAAGCATCCAGTAACAGTCCCTATAATTCATTTTGGGTTGTCTTAATTAAAATGAGATTTATTAAAGAGAAAGAATCAAATTAAACTTTAAGCATAGTAAAAACATAGTCAGATTAATGTCATGATAAATTTAACTCTCTAGGCCAGACTCTCTCTTTTTTAAGGTTGCAATTTATTAGCTAGATAAGAAGAAATTTTAAAAACTACATTTCATAAAAGTTAATTTGCTGCTGCCCAACAGCAATATGCTCTCAAGGCTTGATCCAATGAATGATGATCCCAAAACTAAGGCCAGGGCTATCTTTCAGGCATTTGCCTTCACAGGTTTGGTGGCTCTATTAGATATGTGGATGTAGATAGATGTCCTCAAGTGGAAACCAGAACAATTAGTATCTTGAGCAGAAAGCTGCCTAGAGTTAGGCAATAGGATAGCAAGATCTTTAAAGCTTGCCTCTTTAGGTACATCATACAGATCCCTCTTTTTTCCTCCAGCATGAAATCTATTCAAACATACTTCCAAGCTTTTCTTTAAAAACAAAGCTAACAAAAGTGGTCTTCCACTTCCACATAAAAATTTGTACCTTAGAGAACTGATCAGGAAGAGGGGAACCACTTCCTGGTTCATTAAATAAGATGCAAAAAAAGTAGCCTTGAGATTAGGGATCAACCATCTGCAAAGACTGTTTGTGTCTCCAATCCAATAATGTAAAGTGACATAATTTTCCAGGAGACAGACAAATGTTCCTACAAAGAAAAGTCGATGTCTGGTGATTAGGGCATTGATTGATGAACTAGGAGCTTAAGAGCAGAGGAAGGAATTGAAACTGGTGTCCCAGTTCTTGGGCAAACAAGCTCACCACTGTCTTGTGCTATATAAAGGGTTATGTTTTACAAGGAAGAGTCAACTGTCACAGAGGGTTTTTTGTTTTGCTGGGGTTTTTTGTTTGTTTTTTTTTAAGTCAGAGTGAGTTAATGATGTCTGGATTAAGCTGCTCAAGCTTAATAAGAGGAGTGATGCTTCCCTTCCAAATACAGGGGCAAAACAATGTAAGAGCTTGCTCCATTCTGCCAAGACTGAAGCAACTTATTCTGTGCTATCATTCTGGAGGATTTTAAAGCAACAAATGGAGTGTTACTGGTTAAGGTGACAGCTGCACAGTAGCCTTCAGCAGTTTTGGATTTATTTACATAATTCTGCTCACATCCCACTTAAGGTGCTTGAATTTTCTCTCTTTAATTTCAGTTCTTAATTTGTCTGTTGACCTTCTAGTTGTTTGGGGTTTTTTTTCTTCTTCATATTGCACATCAGCTCAGCATTGAAAAACTAGAAACAGAAGAAGTCAATCTGTAATATTACTCTGTAGACCCAAACTTCTCTTCACAGAGCCTCAAGTCTTACAAAAAATTTGCTCAGCTCAGCCTGTGAAGTTGATTGGGCTGATGTTTATGCACAAGGATCCAAGATATTTGGACTTAGAAAGCATCAGAGTAGCTTTAGCACTGGCTGATGCAGATATCAGAAAGAGAGAAACTGGTCTTTCTGGCCCCAGAGACTGCCGGAACTCTTCGAGGGATGAGGCGTCAGCTTTTGTTTCCTTCTACTTTATTCCATCACAGCATGGATAGGCCATTGACACTGCTCAAATGTCTTCAAATAAACTAAGTAATGCCTGAATGAATCTCTAGATATGTTTACGCCAAGAAAGTTCTGCAGATAAGCACTGCTGGAGCAGTGGTGAGCCTTTTGGGTTGAAAAGGGAGTCAGCGCAGGAAATAAAACCCCTTTTTAGTCTGGTTTACTATAATGACTGACTTGAGGTGATGCAGAAGGCCAATACTGCTAGCATGCAACAAAATATCACCATGTCAGGAGGCTACATGCTCTTCACTCCAGAATTCCCACTACATTCACTTCTGCAGAGCTGCCCTGGCTAATAAGGCTGCATACCACATAGTCCATATTGTTCTTTTTAATGACAGTGTGGTTAAGGACATGTTTCTACCAATGCAAAGAGATTATCAGAACACTTCATTGTGAAATTCCTGGGAAAATCCCTTTTAGCCTCAAAAGTCAGGAAAATGCTTTTCTCTGTACAGTAAGGAACACCTCCCCTCCATTTCCCCATAGCAGCTATCAGTAGGATGCCCCTCCATTTCCCCATAGCAGCTATCAGTAGGATGGTAGATATGCAACAGTTTTAGAAAATGTCCTCAGAATTCAGGCATTCAAGTTTAGGCTGGATTTGAGACCATTACGGAATTATTATGGCCTTATGTTTTCATCTCAGTTATACAATCTTACTGTTATATTATTTATATTGGGTAAGGGAACACAGATTAAAAACAGATTTATACAGAATAGAGAGACCAGATTAAAATAGCCTCTCTGAATATTTTATCTAGTCTGACTCTTTGGAAGGCTCATCTAGATTGGTTTAGCTATACTGAATAAAAAATTACTTTAAGAAAGTACTTTCTGCTTTCCCCTCTTTGACCCTTTCAATCTCTCATACTGTCAGTTACCTCTGGATTAAATCCACTTTTCTCCTCAAATCCCAGTCCAGTAAGTCCATGTCATTTGCTCGTAAAAATTTGACAGAATTCATCACCCCATCAGAGAAACTGATTGGAACTCTATTGCCATTCCAGTGTCTGATTGGATGCTCTATCTGAAGTGGGTAGTCTTTTATTCCTGGTAGCTTAGCTATGTCTCTCATTTTTTGCTGACATACATATCTAGCTTTAGCTGTAATTCCCAGTGCCATCAAAATTTAATATTTCAAATGCACCTGTCATGCAACTGGTGTGTTACTCAGCAAAAAAGAGGTTAAGGTGCATGGATCTTGAATGACATTTCAGTTATTCTTGCCTGAAGAAAAAATCATGTGTTTTGTCTCTGTATCATAAAAGAAAGGGTCCATAACTCTTAGATTTCTGCCAGCATGTATTCTTCTCTTTATTAAATATGAATTATTTATAAATTTCATAGGTTTTAAACTGTCATAGTGTTGAGCAGTTTAATGTGAAATGTTGCATTCCAACATTTGCTGAATGAATCTAGATAAATGCTAGCACCTTCCCTCACACCAAAAATAACCTGAAAACAAATAGCGAGTCACTTATCAAAACAACAAAGAAATAGTGTTTTCTGATTTATCACCTATCATATGAGTACTGTTTAAATTTCCCGCATGGATGATTAATACTTTACAAAAAGGAGAACAAATAGTGGACAATCACTGTGTTAGTAGAACAAATTTGTCTTTCTAATGTGTATTAATTTGCCATAACATTCACAATGCTTTTAGATTTGAAAATAATGTTGGTAAGTATTTTAGGGCTAAATCCAGAATAAGTACGGGCCCCACAAGTCTCAAATATATATTAATCTAGTTAAGGAAGGATTTTCTAACTAATACAATAGCTAACCCATTATACTAATTATAATAATGTCAACAGTATAAGTGTCTTTGTAGCAGTGGTATAACTTAACAGGAGAGATACCAACAATTGTGAAGATAACACTCAGATTTGCATTACACATACAGACTCCAAAAGAGGGAGACGACTTCAAAAAGAAATTTAATAATCTGGGTTATTTCTATATAACCTCTTCTTCCACCAACCAAAGCAGCTGACATTTATATGTTCTTCTATATGTTTACTATAACCACAGCTTTCTGAAATATTTGCCTTTAGCTATGCCTTGTACATAAGGTTACTCTCATCTCTCACACTCTTTGGCTAGTGTGTACATCTAAAGGACTTCAAACATCTCATCTCAGAGACAGTAGAAACTTGTATTCCATCTATCACTTTCAGTCACCCTAGAAGCATGGGAAGGTGATGTAGAGAGAATGAAAAACAGATAATAGGGTCCACACAAACCATTTTAAATAATTGTTGTTTCTTAACAACAAATATGTTTGGATTCTAGTAATACATGTTTTTTCTAAGGATGACAAAGGGCATCTCCGAGAGGGCCCAGAGTGTGGCCTCTTATGGCACAATGGTACGTTTTTGACTCATTAATCATTCTCCTTCATGTACGGGCTGGATTGGCCTTTCACTTTACTTGGCAGCCTTGACAGTTTAAAATAGTCTGATGGGTAGTTGTTTACAGCTGGTAACTGTTGCACTGTGCAAGTTATTTCATGCTGAGGGTATAAGGTTGAATATTGCTTTCCTACACAGTGACTATGGCCAGTGTAACACGCACAGTGCATTCTGCTCAGATGCAAAGTGAGGCTTTTTTTTTTTTATGAGAGCGAAATCATTGCAGGAGAACTGGATTGTCCCGAGTTCTAGTACATTTTTAGGAAGAGTGGATGACTGAAGGTCCATATGCCTCCTCTTTGCATGTGTTGAAGCATGTGTTAAGACCATACATTTGAAGGGAGGGAACTATGACACCGAGACCGCATACGTTCACCACTCCGTGTAAAGATAGCACTAGAGAAGTGATACTATAAATGTCCATACGCTGCTTCAGGCTGGCAACCAGCTCTGAAGTAGCCTCACCTGAAGTAGCCTTATCTTGCAAGTGAAGCTATGCAGGACAATGATTATAATCACACTGTGATGCAAGGATTTACACTTGCACGGATGATATTGACCCCAAATCTTACTGAAATTGCTTAGGATCCCAGAGCTGTTCCTGTGGAACCAAGAACAGAAAAGAACACAAAAACTGAAAAAGAAAAATCCCAAGATCCTAAGGAGTATGAGCAAGGCCAAAGCCACCATCCTGAGTTGAAGATACATATGGGTAAGCTGACTGAGCTGTGTTGATTTTATCTTTCCATTTTCTCTTGCATGTGCCATAGGAAGTGATACAGCTAGCAAACAAAAGGTTTTCTGTAGCTCTGAGATCAAAGAAAACTATGTCATTTCTTTAAGAGGCATTGGTTTACAAAAACTATTGCCAATCATTTGAGAAGAAATGACAACTGCAAGATGTGGGAAGCAAGAGATAGGGCTAAACATGCTGCTTTTTCTTAGGAGAAGATGCCTTGTGTCTTGAGCTGTGCGCAGGATGCTTTTGTGCTGGGATCTCCACTACTGGTTCATGAATCAAAAAAGGTATTCTATATCTGTTCCTTTAATTGAAGTGTGGGCTTGAGGTCTATCAAGGAATACATGTTTAGCTTTCACAAAGAACTTTCAACCTTTCAGTGACACATGACATTAGCTGGAATGCTTTAATGACTTGTACCTATGAGCCATGATGCATACACCATAACTACAGGGCTAAAAAGATGTATGCATACCTTTTTCCATTATTTTCAATACTAGAGGATTTATTAAAAATAGAGGCAATCAGTGTGACTGACAAATATCAGAATGAAGCATTAAAGAACCGATACGTTAAATGCAGGAAAGCACTCCATAGGTAAGGTATAATGTCAACGTGATTGATAATGATGATGTCAATCCTGAGTCTAGAGAGAGGTAAGCAAAAGAACTGATAATAAATATACTTTTTTTTCAATGCTAAGGAGTTCCCAATTCATGTCCTTTCTTTGTTTGTCTGACCTGTAACATTTTCCAAGAAAAACATCTATATTAAACCAAAACAGGATTTCCATAGGCCAGAAAAACCCTACCTTATGGTAGCCATCATCCTTCTGCACAGTTTGGATACAGTGAGATGTAGAAAGAGAGGAGTCCTGATAACTGAATTGCTACACTGAAGGCAATTTTAATGGTAAATCAGAATATGTCTTCCACAGAGATTGAACTCTAAGGAGGAAGTTACAGAGCAATTAGAGATGCAATTACAGTAAGTCATCAGGACCAGATGGTATTTCATTCAAGGATTGAAAGGAATAATGTGAAAGAATGTACTGAAGAGGATATTTATTCTGCAGCTTCTAAGGAGGTAGGCTTCACTCTCTCAGCAGAATGAACAGTGTACTAATAGTCACTCGCAGTTGTCCACTGAGCATCTAGTGACACAAGACCAAGCTCTCAATGTCTAGGTCCTTGCTACTCCCTGAGTAAAGAAATGAGTCCTACACTGTAACTCAAAAAGCCAACACATTTGGAAAGAAAATTTGACTTTCACATTGAGTGATCTCTACTAAGAAAATGGGTTTCAAAAGGTCAGGATGGAACTTGACAACTTTAGCACAATTTCAGAGAGCAAAATTTGTCAAAAATGCAGAAAGTATTGCATTTGTTCCTTCCTGAAAAATAGTTAAGCCATGTGGTTTAAGCTTGATTGGTTGTATATATGAAGCAAATAAACTCTAGCTAGTAAGATATGTACCAGTGCAAAGGGCCAAACTATGGCTGGTACATAATGTACAAACAAACGCAATGCAGCTCTCACGACAAGGGTATGCTAGAGAATTACAGGATTACCTAAAGGAATATTGCCCCATCCCCAAGTATGCAGTGATTCTTCGGAGTTAAAACTAGTTCATCCCTGGGAATTGTCCCTGAAAAATCTCCTTGATTTTGTTAAGTGTCAAGTTTTCTGCGTTTGTTGACCATAAAGAATTATGTCTCGTTTGGGCTGGAAGTTTGGGCTGGATTTTGTGCATTTGCTCTTTTGGCTGCCCAAAATTTAGCATAAGCTAAATAAATCTGCAATGATGAAGAAATTTTAGCTGAACATATGTCCAAGTTTTCTCCACCATGCTATACTGGCCAACAAGAAGTGATCAGATATTGAAGATAAAAATCAACTCCTAAACAAGTGTCCTTTTTCTGGGTACTTCTACATATTGAGCTAGCTCTACCAAATATCCAGAAAAAACCATGCATAATCCAGTGCAACTAAACCTACAGTTTATGCAAGTCATTCTTAAAACCAGCAACTGTTTATAAAAACAGTAAATCTGCTCCTAAAAAGACAATTCTGTAAACTGTAGGTAGAAGCAACTTAAATCAGAGCCAGGGAAAGTGTCTGAGAAACTAGTTGATAAGTTAGTAAGACACTGATGGATATAATTTGAGATCATTAAATTCAGTATCTGATTTATCAGATTAAACAAACAAAAAAGAACTTGGGCACATACAGTCCTCCCCCAAGCGTGCCTATACCCTAGGTACTTTTGTTGTCTGTAACATCTCTGCAGCATCTCCCAGTAGCCTCTACCCAAAAAGCCAATCCCATTCCTGGGTGCCCAAAGTACAGCTGGTAAATCAACAGAATGAAAACATATCTAGTTTTACACTGAGTTAATGTACACAATAGCAGAAAACTAATTTCCATTCAGCAGGCTGAAAGGTCAAACGGTTGTATCTTCTAGAGTTAATATAAGCAACACTTATTTTACATACTTATATAAAGAGAGATCTAGACTGCGCATCAATAAATTTTGCTGATTGTACCAATTAGTTTCAGGCATTAAAATACTACAAAGGACTTAAACTACAGAAAGATTTGCACAAATTGAGGGGATTGGACCATCTTACAGCAGATGTTGGAAAAAGGAGCTCTTCACCTTCTGAAAACACTATGCCAACATTTACTAAACCCCCAGGAAAAAAAGCAACAAACTTAACTTTGGTTTGTGCTCTGCAGGAGTATCACAGAACAATGGGAGTTGGAAGGGACCTCAAAAAAGCATCTAGTCCAACCCTTCTGCCAGAGCAGGACCACCTAGAGCAGGTCACACAGGAACACATCCAGGTGGATTTTCTTGTCCAAGCTGAAGACACTCAGCTCCCTCAGCCTCTCCTCATAAGGGAGATGCTCCACTCCATCACCTTTGTGGCTCTGTGCTGGACCCTTTCAAGCAGTTCCCTGTCCTTGAATTCAGGGGCCCAGAAATGGATACAATATTCCAGATGCAGCCATGAATAAATGAATAAACAACTTTTATGGTACAGCTGGGAAAACCAAGACAAAAAATTACGCTGGCTAACACTATGACAGAATTTTGATGCCAGCAGTTCTGGGGCACCCCCATTCATATTCCTCAAGAACACTATCCATATCTTTAAGATTTTGAATGCATAGGGGAAACAAGAAGGAGCTGTAAGATAATGCACATACACATTTCTAAATTTTGTTAGCAAGACCCAAATCTGTGGCCCACTGGAAGGGAAATTAAGCTCTGGAGTCTTGCGAGCAATACATAGATCACCAGCCAATTAAACTCTGAAGTAAAACTAAATTGTGTCCTGTTTATATTCCATTAAAATCCTTCCTGTCCCCTCAGAAAAAAAAATGCTGAATACAGCTGGACAATTCCCAGAGCATCTGGGACAGGGAACCTGTTACTAAATCAGTATATGTAACCTATTTCATTTAACAATTTACCTATGTTTTACCTAGAAGATCTGCAAGGGCAGCAGAGATCTGCAGCTGGGATGCTTCTGTGCTTTGATGGTTAACTGGGATGAAACCCTTCCTTCCTGCAATATGTGGAAAGGCAGAGACTGTCTACACCACTCTTCTTCCAGGTCTGTGACAGACATGGTAGTTTCAAATCCCATTTGATGGAGCCCAAGCATGGACTAGTACATCTGTTACCTGACTTAGTCTTTCCCTGTCTTTCTTCAGCTCTTTCAGCTATTTTTTATCTGGTAGGATGGCCTTCAGTTCTCCAGGAGGGCTACCTTGTGGACAGCTTGTTATTGCTATAGCACTGTTTTGAGTAAAACTGCTGTTACCCCTGGCCTGAAACTCTGCTTCTTCTGTTACCATCCATATACTCTTCCCAGCTCTCTCACTAGATAAGTGAAACCTCACCAGCAGTCAGGTGAGACAGAGTTACTTGAAAGGCTTATTCCTGAGACAAGAGGCTCTTCTACAAAATGTACTGCAGGGAAAGGCCATGAAATGACCACTCCAGAAAGTCTTTCCTTTAGCTGTTAACATTGCAGCAGACTAATCTGGACATCATTAAGCGATTGCAGGAGGATGCCTGAAGCTATGGTATACCTCCATATCATGGTTTAACCTCTGCTGGTATTTAAACCCCACACAGCTGCTCATCTACAGCTTTCCCCCTCCTCCACACTGCTTCCTGTGGATTGGGAAGGAAGATCAGGAAGAATAAAAAAAAGTGAGACCCCAGGAGTTGAGATAAGGGCAGTTTAATAACACAATACAAAGAGAAAAGAAAATAGCAATAATAACAATAATACTAATTAAATGATGCACCCAGGGACTAAAAAAAAAATACCAAACAGGAAAAAGCTTTACCTGTGTCCAAGATGTGACACTTGCCCTGCTCCAGCTGCGCTGACACCACACAGGGAAGCAAGTATGAAATGAGGTATTCCCACATGAGGCCAGTCCTCCCCTTGTATAGGGGTATGGTATCTGATATCCCCTTGGCTGGTTTGGTTGTATATACCTGGCTGTGGCCCCTCCCAGCCACAGCCCCTCCCAACTGCTTGAGCCAGCAGCTGTTTGTGATAATGAACTCAAACCCAACCCAGGACACCTGGCAAAGGAGGGTTGAGCCACACCTGAAGCAGTCCCCAAACTGATGCAGAAAATAGTCTGACAGAAACTATAAATGTTTCCATCTTCTAGGCTGCAAGCTTCAGGTGTGGTGCAGCCACCCCTGCTTTGAAAGGGGCAGTACCTGGGGCTAGGGATAGCCCCCTAAAACTGGTAAAGGCAACATGTGTTTCTGATGTATCTGTTAATTCACACTGTGTCCACTCAACAGGATTGAAACAGTTGGGAAGAAAGGTAATCAGTGCACCAACCTGGACAAGTAGCTACAGATGGTTTTTCTATAGTATGAACTTCACTGCTTCAGGCTAGTTCATCAGACCATGTATGGGTATAGGCAAAGCACATAAACAGGTAATTTTGCGGAACAGAACATGGTGTGTGATCTTCTAATATGATCAGCAACTGTAACAGCTCTGCAAGGTGTTTTTAACTGAAGACTACTATCATGTAAGGATGGCTAGCAACATCTTTTAACACTGATGTTAATATAAATTTGCTTGTAAATTATAAAAAAACTCCGATAATATCTTTCCTACCCCAAAAGACATAAAACATTGCAAATCTCTGAACAGTTTTGCACATCTTGGTTCTAGGGGTGCTGTGGTTTGGCAGAGGAGGATGTCAGTCTGTATCAAACCATTTGATCCAGTCTTCATATTAATTTTTAGGGCCACACTCAACCCAGATGCAGAAATACAGCTCACTGTAGCAGCCTTCACAGTAACGAGAGTAAAATTTTAGCTACAATAAAATTAAACTAGCTACTATAAAGGAAGCTGTGACTAACTTCCAGATTGTGGATGTTCATGCATGCCCCTGGCTTAAATAGAAACAATATTACTGCTTATCTTTCAGGGCTACTGGGAAACAAATAAAATCATTGTAATTCTTCTTGATTTTTTTTCCATAAGTCAAAAGTTAATTACTTCACAGATGGCAGAATGGCGAATGGAATGAATGCAGCCAGTGCCTAGAAAACTGGATTCCAGAACACATACAGTGAAATGAGACAGAAAAAAAGGCTGGCAGACAATAAATATCTATTCCCTTTTTGCTTTAAATAGAATAAAAGGTCAAAGGAAATATATGACTGATATTTATCCACGCAAATAGCAATTACATTACCAGCTATATAGGTGCACAAGCAATCTCAGAAAGAGGGATAAGCATTAAATTGGCTAGTAAAAGATATTCCTGTATAATAATTTATTTCTTTCATATTCTTTATTGGGGATAGATTGAGGTAAATAGTCCTAAGGTTCACTGTTATTATGCGTTATTACTAACAGTGATAGAGATTAAGTTTTTATTACGCATTTAAGGGATATAAAGAAAATATTTCCATGAGTTTTACATGTATTATATGTAGGAACATTATAGACAATAATTGGCGGCATTCATGGTCTGCAACCATGAAATGTTTAGAACCTATAGCAAAAGATTATTCTTTTATGCCAAAGTTGTTTGTCTATCTCAATGATTTAACATTGACAAACTATTAGTAAACTATACTAATAATGAGAATGGCAAAGGCATCTGAGAATGAGATGAGCTGAAGTATTAGGGAGCTAACTCTAGAGACAAAGCTCAAAAGCTACAAAAGTAATCTCCTGGCTAAATTCATCATGTATGTCTACATGACTGCACCAGTAACCATGGATGTGAGTGCTGGATTCTTCTTAGCCCTTAACTTAATCTATTAGGTTTAATGGTTTCAAATATTATATTCATGGGTTTTATGCCATGGCCATCAGAGCCTTCCCACAGAAGCCTATCAACTCCCTGAGGTTAGGGAGAGGCTGTGTCTAAAATCAGTTGTGTTTGAATAGCCACTATACAGCTGACATAAAGATGAATGAAACAACATCTACTGTCTGAATTGCAACACTTCATCATTATTTTCTTTTAAATTTGTTCATTACTGTGGTAAGAGCTCTTCAATTAGGATCAGTAAGAAGCCTCAGCTCTGAACTGCTGTTGTATGTACTCGGATAGGCTCAGTCTTCAGTAAAAGTTCTGCAATCAGATTTTGTCAGTCAATGTACATGAAATGTTCTCCACATTCCTTTTACAAGAGTGACAGCATTTAGATAACCAGCCATGGATCCCTTATGTTACTAACAGAACAACATGATCCATCATAAAGAATTTTTATTTTGATGTGCTACTTTCGCACCTGAAATGATGTGACTCACACATTTCTAACAGTAAATTTTTCACATGTGATAAAACATCTGTTGGACTCAGAAGTGTATTTGCTGGTTCTGTTGTGTTCAGCAGAACATCAGAATGAAGTAAACTCTCGATGCAGTAACCAAGACCTACACACAAGTCAGTGACAGTGACACCTCCCTGCTTAGCTGCGCTCTCAGATATGGCAGCACTTTCAGCACCTGTGAAAACCTAATGGCAAGATGTGGCAGGCTGAGGAGTACAGAGATGAAACCAGCATATACCTGCAGGGACCCTGGGTGCTCAGGATTGATCCTTTACAATCAATCATTCTTCAGTGAATGTCTTTTGAAAGGGCAGATCAGAGTTTTCATTTATGTAATAGTCACCTTCAGTACAGTAAGTTGTACCTTAATATGAAGCCTTTGACCTGCTGGAATTTCACTGTGTAGGTAAGACTGCAAAAGAATCTGAGACATTTAAGTGCCTGATTCCTTTAACTACCAACTGAGACTTCAGTGCGGTGTATATTTCCTCCACATCCCTTAAATATTGTAGTCTGGGGAGAAGAGTCTGCTTTGGAAACAGATATGTTTAAAAAGTAGTTACAAAAATTAAGTCCTATTTAAGCATAACCACAGTTATGCCTGCATTTTTAAAAACTCCAGGGCTTGATCTTGGCAATTCTAGGCCAATAAACCTCACATCTAAACCTGGCAAATAGGTTGAAATGATAAATTAAGCAGAATGAAAAGAGACCTGAGAGACCAGGTTTGCTGGCATGATCTAATTGGCATGGATTCTGCAAAGAAATTATCTCTGACTGTTCTTTGACTGTAAATAAAATACTGGCCATGGGAGAAAAAGTTATTATATTTCATTTAAAAATACAAGTTTCTACAGAAAAGGCTACTGCAGAGTTGTGAGGTCATGGGCAAAATACATTCAAAGTCAATGAACTGCAAAAAAGATAGTATCAGTATGTGAATGACACGAGGCACTGATTCCAAACGTGATTTAAAATCCCAATAAAGGTGTGGGGTGCGTTGTGAGTTTTTCTTGTTGTTATTTCAAAGAGAGAGTGAACCGAAGTACCTAAGTATCAAAGTATCTTTGTTAGACATTTAAATTTGCAGTGCAGTCAATGACAGATTTACAGTCTCTTCTTGATCTCTGAGTTCATGAAGATCCAGGAGGTCACCAGTCTGAGTTGCTTACCTTTAGCACAGGTTCTTGCCACTGTAGCAGACATGGCAGGATGAGTGATATACCTGCTGCAATTTAGTGCTCACGCATTAACTTAAAATCACAGCTGACTTTTTTTAGGTTAATAACTTAGGTGGCACATTGTGGCAGCCAAAATGTCATTCTGTCACCTCTTTCAGTGATCTGGAGAGCCCCAGTAGATACCAGGCTTGGATGTTTGGTAGCAGTAAATCGCCCAGAGACCATCTGTTAGAGCACAGTTGATGGCATCTGAGGTGCTTCTAAAAGGCATTCCAATGCTCTTCTAAAGTGGAAGCTATCCTAGAAGGAGTACTAACATGTGCCTGACTACTGACCTCTCCCAGGTGCTTCAGCTCATGAATGATATTTCAGTTTGCTCAGAACTAGTACTGAGAATCCTCCTCTGCAGCTACCTGCCTGTCCTCTTAAGGAGGAGGAAGACTTCATATACAGTAGGCAACAGCACTGAGGAATGGAAAACTCACCAAAAATAGAGGAATTCCTAGTATTGTTCTTGTTGACATTGACCTGTCTCCACACGAACGCCAAAGAGAGTAAAAAGGTAGCTGAAGTCTAAGATGGAGAGAACACAGATGGATTTTGACCCTGCTCCCAAAGCATCTGTTTTCCATCACACAAATGAGCAATATAAAATACCAAAAGAACTTATTTAATGAATGGATTATGCTAAATAGATCACCCTAATACAACCTCGTTCATCTGCTACAATTACGTATGAAGAATGCATATAAAAGAGAAGGAGCAAACAATGGTACATCCAAATCTATCCCCTTCAAAGTTAATAAGTGAAGTGAACATTGAAAATCTAGCACTATTTTGTGACCTGAATAGAAACTCTTTGCAGAGCTGTACAAAGAAATAAACCTGGAATACAGGGTAGGACACAATCTCGTTTGGTATCTATGCGAAAAAAACAGTGACTACTTCACCAAAAAGTAACATTGCTCTGTCAGTTTTTGTAGAACTCAAATAGATTATCTCTGCAAGGCAGTAGTAGAACTGTTCATCCAGCCTTCCAGTTACATAGTGAAGACTACATAATTTGCTTGTGGTTGTAAAGGATCACGCTACATCAGCTTTTCCTCTAACCTCATACACATATATAGAAAGAAACCCTGCAAAATATAGCTTCATGGCACACAGACAGAAAATGTGGAAATATGTCAGGTGCCCTGCTCTTCCACACAGTGGAATAACAGCAGTTTTGTTATATTCAAGCTTTTCCAGCATGATTTTAGATCCAAACCTGGAAAAAAAAAAACCCAAACCCACCGCTTAACCATATGCTTCTCTTTAAGTATGAGTCACCTGTTGACTTCAGTGTGACTACCCATATGCTGAAGGTGTACAACATATTGAAATAGTTTCTTGGTTTGGAACCAAAGTTAGAAACAAGATATATCCTTCTAGAGACTTGAAATGATGTGAAGTTCCCAGTGTGAAAGATTTACAGATTGTATCAGGATAATGAAAACCAGAAAATAATTATCAACATAATTGAGAAGATGAAAAAGAAAGGGATTCCAAAATGGTAAGAAAACTTCTATATTCTGGGATGACTAAGAAGAGATTAATTCATGATAATACAAATTGGATCACTTTGCAGTTTGAATGCTACAGAGCATTCTAATTCCAAGTTCCTTACCTTTTGCCCATAGTCAGTAAATAATTCCCTGAGATTGAAGACGCACGTTTTTGGCAGAAAAACATGAAAATAATAGAATATTTTGGGTTGGAAAGGATCTTTATAATGGTATCTTTAAGGCTGATTCCTAACAATTACCAAAACACCCCAACCCCAAGTACAATCCCTTCAGCTAAATTAATAGTATGAAATTAGAAAAGTGAACAAGCAGAAGTTAAGACATGTCAGGTAATATTTGCAGTACAACTTCAATTCTTTTGCACTGGTCATTTGGGATAAAGTCATTTAGGGAAAATATAAATGAATCACAGTATAACCTCACAGCAATACTGAGTTACAGTTGCGAGGGTATAAAGGTAGAACGCTTTCTTCCCAATTTACTCTAAGATCAAGGTGACATACTGAAATTAATTCATTACTGTGGACTCTTATTAGCAATGAAATAGTCTGAAAAATCAGTAAATATGAAAAATACTATATATAAGACATAAAATTCTAAATTATTTTATTGGCAGGCAATATAATTTTAGGCCAATTGTGGGAATACCAGTTATGTTTTTCATATGAGGAAAATCAGTTGCTTGAGTAAGCTAAGTATCTTACATTTAACCTAACAAAGAAAACTGTCAAAGTCCCGTCTTTCTGTAAATCTTTCTGTAAATCATACCAATGTAGGCATTCAGCTTCAACTTTAGTTACATAAGCTCTTGACTTTCTCATAAAAATAATGAACATAACAGGAAATTTTATTAATCAGTATGTCTCATACATGTAAAATTTGTTACTGGGTTGATGAATGCTATGTTGATGCTCAAAGCACAGAACCCATATATTTTTCAGGCCAGAAGAGACCGTTAGGGTTAAATAATCTGCCCTGTTGCATCAATGGGACAACATCTTCCAGCCAGTGATACCTTTACAGAAAGAACTTTCTCTTTTATTATGCAAATGAAAATGATCTGCCCTAGAGTACATTTTGGAAAAAGCTATCTAGTTTTCAACTGAAAGTTGCAAAGAATTGACTACACCACCAGGGTGGCCTAATGGCTAATTACTGTTGTATTTAAAATGTTTTGTCTTGCTGCTTAATGTAGGCACTGATAATTTTGATTCTCAATAGGTAAATCCTGCTCTTTTTGCTTGCGAGACCAAAAGGCTAGCTAACTTAGATCTTTTCTCTGTGTATAGGTATTTCTGAATTTGCTTAACTATTGTCTTCGAAAATAAGCAACCTGTATTGCAGTAACTGGCACGAAAGTTAGATCAAGCTCTAAAAAGCTCAAAAATACTTGCTAATGCAAGACAACAAGGTTATAAATTGTGTGTATTTGGGCATCTTAAAATTGCATTTGATACCTTTCCCAAAAGTTATTTATAGCTTGGAGTAATATTCGCTCAGCTGTACAGTCCCAGCTCTCCCACTTATGTATGGTAATATTTCTGAACATTCACACTCTTTAGCATCAGTCAAAGCCTCTTAGTGCTACTGTTCAGGAGTAAGTACATATCATATATTTTACTCATGAGGTTACATAAGGATATTTTAGGCAGCGATGAACAAAAACCCCAGGTTTTTAATGAAACAGCTACAAATATTTTCTCTTGTTAAATTGCATCACAGAAGAAATCTCCTAAAAGATATGCAATATTAGTGTTGTTTCAGCTCTAGTGTTTTAATGACAAAAGAAAAGCAGGCTTTGTAGGAGGAGGTGATATATTTTGTTATATTAACTGGAAAGTAAGTCTATGGATTTATGATCTTGTCATCAAGTCTAAAAAGGAAACAAAAAAATTTAAACCAATGCAGGAAGAGAAAAAAATGTTCCAAGTTACACTTAATTTTGTTATGTACTTCAGACAACTTGAGACATATGGATAGTTAACATTAATGTCTAAACCAGGTATTTTTATCACTTCCTTGTTTCTGGATTGAGGAAGACAAGCCAGGCATCAAGTATCTAATTTACAATCTCATCATCATTTATGACTGTACTTTTTACTAGGCGCTGTGCTATGGTTTTTCTTTTTTCACTAAAGGAAAACATTTGTTCTGAATCCAAGAGACGCCCAAAAGTAGAAAAACTATTTATAGCTCAGGATAATAGGTAAATACAAGAAGATTGACCTAAAGAGTACCTTAGCACACGCACTACTCTAGATTTTGGTTACCATATGATATCTACTGTGGTCTTTTAAAAATTACTTTATTTATAATCAATGCTAAACTAGCATTTTCTCTTTTGGCCTCACTGGCAACAGAACATTTCCTCTGCATACTATTTCTTGTACTGCAGCCTAGTTCAGTAAGATGCTAGAGCCATTCTTGCTTAAAAGACTCAGGAGGTGATCTTGTTGGTTGTTGGATTCAGCTTCCCTATCCATCAGCATGGTTTGCGTGCTTACTGGAAAGCCAGAGCTGCACAGATCATTGTGACTGAAATGCCTGTTACCTACAGCAGAATTTCCTCTCCCTCCTGGTTTTGGTTTGCCTCCAGACCACTGTAGGAGAAAAAAATGTCTTAATCCCAATCTGTAGACATAAATCTTCACTCATCAAAGCTACCAACTGGTACTCTTTCATCAGTACTAAATATATATGAAATAAGGTAATCTTCAGAGAAATCTGCAAATTTTTTAAAGATTATGTAAAAGAACTAATGGTTAATGCATAATGCAGGTCACAACTGTAGCTAACAGGGAGAGCTGCTCTCATTCCTTGGGATTCTGCTCTACAAAGGACATCATACTATCCTGCTTTCAGAGTACCACTAAAAAAAAGATCAGATTTTCACTAAAGCAACTCTGTCATGTGGCTGGAAAACATCCAGATCTCTGAAGGACTCAATTTCTGTTTCCAGCCTTCATCTCTTGTCTCCCCACTAAACTAGATTATGCAATATGGTTATACTGGCAGCATACACTTGACTGCCCTTCTCTCCTCAGTGCAGTAAGTAATCACAATGAATGCTGAAAATCATCCTGTTACGAAATTCCTTTCCCTTCCAAGGCTCTTCTGTAATTCCCAATGACAACTTGCTCAGTTTCAGGAAGGGTGAATTTATATATTCAGACTGTCTCAGAAACTGCCAGAAGTATGTGTGGGGAAATAAACTTTCTCCTTTCCTAGAAACAGTCCAGATGATTTCTTTACATACATATTACTCTAAAAGACAGACTTTAAACTTGTGAAAGTATCAGACCTCAGAACAGAAGCTTTGGGAAGACTAATTAACTAGTGTTAACTGTGTTTCTTAGTATAAAATCTATTTTAATTAACCATGAAGTGGAATGTTAATTACTGTTGTCATTTCATTTTAGATGGTCACATCAGTTTCAGAATGGACTTCAGTGATTTTATTGAAAATGCATTTCAGACTCAAACATGTGACAAATTAAAGTGTTTTAAATAAGCACCATTCAAATTCTATTCTGCAAGTAGGTGGTAAAATAATTTTGGTGTGCAGCCTAGATCCTGAATGTCATGTCACTGTAAGGAAAAGCCTCTGAGGCAAGGAGATTAACACACACAGTGCTTTATTTTTCCACTTCACCAGAATTTTTGCAGTAGGCACAGGCTGCATAGACATTGACTAGAAGGGCAAAAAGAAGAGGGGCATTTCTAGACAGAAAGCTTCCCTCAAGAATTTTGGAATATTTTCTTCTACTACCACATGCATTTTCTTATCTGCACTTTGCAGCTGTCTAGCAGACACTAATGAGAGATTTCATGTTCATACCAATTACTTGAAATATTTAATGTCCTTCTTAGGTGCATTTACACATCAAAGAAATGACTCAGTCCAAGCATCCCACAATGCTGCAGAGTTAAAAAAAAAATGTACTCACTTTGTGCTGTAAAAGAAATGACTTCGAGTTCTCCTGTAGCTAAGGCTACATCATTTTTATTTTAAAACTTCATCTTCAGAGGATGATCACCCAGGGCAAAAGCGCTCTATCCATATAAAGCTGGGTAGATATATCAGGTAGACACTAAAATTGTACCCTCCTTAGCCAGTCAGTGACATTTTTAGGTGGGCAGCAGTCAGGATCCCAAAACCAGCTTGGCCACAGCAATAGTAAAAGATGTAGCGTGTAACTAATAGTAGCTGGACTCTAAAGCAAAAAAACCCCATCCTGTGTTATGCAGCTAAGGTGTTGGAGAACAATTTTTAAGGTCTGAGACAAATCACTAAACTTCTCTGTCTGTAAATACACCTTCTGGAAATAATAAATTATCTTTCTTTATTGGTTTTGTCAGAACTCTCTCAATAACATTCATTAAATGCTTCTGTGAAGAGCACTGTGTGTTAATTAACTTTTTAATATTTAAGAAAAGAGTTACTGAAACAATAGGTTTCGGTTGGTGAGGAAACTATAAAACATGTAGACTAGTTTGCTAGTGATGTGTTGCAGTGGTGGTGGCCAGTAACTTTGGTAGCAAGTCTCAAATGTATACAATTTTTAGTTTTTTGTTTTGTTTAAATGGCTAGAAAATATATTCTATATATTATATATACAAAAATAATATAATATATATAATCTACATGAAACCAAAGAAAGCTGGGTTTCTTAAGTGAAAGGATCCAATTAATTGTACATCAATCTCATTTTGTGTACTACTATATTACTAAAAACTTTTGAGCATGCAGCTCAGGATGGTTGGCTACAGGCCACTGTTGCCTACATGTGGACTAACCTGCCCCTGTTAAGCCTGTCTACAGCTACAGCATTTCTAGTTGGTGAGAAGGGATGAGATCCATACAAAAGACAACAGATTAGCTGGGCTGTAGGCGGTGAGTCTAGCAGTGCTTGCATGGAACACCAGGCACTGAAGCACCCTCCCTTCGCTGCACCATGAAGTGACCTCTGTCTTGTCATTTTCCATCCAAAGAAGCTGTTGTTATTGCCAGCGATTGTTGCTCACAAAGACATCTTACCCTCAGTACATAAACATTATCTGAATTTAGCCCCACATCCTTTAAGATCTTACTAGATCTGTCTTTGGTAAGGAAACATCTTTAGCTGTTAAATTGAATAACATTTTCCAAGCACACATATTTCAATGGCTGAGTATGGTTCATAGTCTACTGATTCACTCTCTGTATACTTCTGTCTCTTTTAAGAAATACAAGTCAGCACTGGGAATATATTTTCAGTCTTAAAATAGCTGGAATAATAATTGTAATTAGTTTTTCTTTAGAATACTAATACAAATAAGTACAATCACAAATATTAAGTGTATTTCCCATATGAAGAGAATGTTTGTAAATAACGTCAGGATTTTGAAATCTATAATTGTCTCCCATTTTTCACTGTTTTGAAGAGAATGTAAAATCTTAAATTTATGGAAATAAGAATGGAAAGTATTAGTCTTTGAAAACCAATATAGTTCACAGTTATAACAAAAAGACTGCATTTTAGTTTGATGGGAGAGTTAATATTCAAAATACCCTAAGTTTATCTTCTTTATACTAAAACTGACAGTTCTTTTTTTTGGTAGTAAAATATATACTTGTCATTCCATTAAAATAAAAAATTAAATTGTTGCTGAATTTGGGTGAGAAAATTTGTTATTATTAATACAGGGAGTCTTGGTGTGATTTGTAGGTCAGATTAAAAAAAAATGGTCCCTTTGACTTTGTCGGTGTCATGTTCAAGCCTTCTCTTCGTCAACTTCTCCCTTAGACCAGAAGAACTTCGGTAAGTTTCCCAGACAATATTTGTATCCTCATGCAGAACCCAGATATTACACTGTCAAAATGACATTAAAATCCCTGCGGAAGTGTGTAGCTGCAGCTGGAAAGCAGATAATGATGTGTGAAATTTCACAAATAGGTGTGTGGAGTAGTGGGTTGGGTAGGAAGAAAAATCTACCAAAAGAGGTTACCAAAATGACAGAATTCTGGGACTTAATGGAACCAGGAACACAATTGTTACTGGTCTTTACTAAGCCCTGGGAACTAAATACTTTCAGATATACCTTTTGCAAGGTCAGGTGAAACAGAGATAGGACAGATGACAGGACATGATACAGCCATTAGTCAGACACAGACTATAAACCTCCTGTATGGGTACATAACAGCACAATTTGTGTGGATGTGAAGCTTTCACACCATATTCTGAAGCAATGTGGTATTGCCTCTCACAGAAAATTAAAATGAATCGTATTACTAATGCATTTCTTAAAGCAATTAGAGGAAAATTTGTATGTGCACCAAATCTGAAGGTGATATAAGATTGTGAAGTGTTATTATATCTACAAAGGGAAAGTAGACATGGTACTTGCAGAGGATGATTAGGGACATGAAATACAAGGGGATAAAAAGGTAAAACTATCCACAGGATACCTGTAATACCAATGCCAATAAAAATTCTGCATGTCAGAAACTCATAATATTAAGCAAAGAATTGTGGAGAGAGTGAATGAAGTGGAAAAAAATTTTAAGTGAAATAAAATCTTCATCCCTCTTCTCAGTTGTAATGGGGACAACACACTGTCTAGATGAGCCATGATGGATGGGATTATCAGCATATGGATCTCCCTGTTTGAATCCAGAACGGTTGACAAAATAGAAGGAGCAGTATAACACAAACAGAAATGATCTTGAGATTCACAGGACTTTAGCAGTTAATTTAGAAATATATATATATAATTAGCATAGTTATGGGAAGTGTAAATGCATCCTGGACACCCACCTGCAAGAATTTAAAAGGCATAAACTTCAAGGAAGTATTTCTATATATTGATATTAATAATATATGTCAAATGTGTTTACAAGTAAACTCAGCAAGGGAAGACTAAAGATTGCTAAAAGCATACACCTTATGAAAACTGAGGTGTCTCCAGCTTTGGAAGCGTCTTGGAAGCATGACAATATTGGAAGCTACTTTACACTGGGGCTATCACTGTTGTATTCAATATTTCTGAGGACCAGCACACAAAGGAAAGGACAAGCACAGAGAATGAGCAGAGGTGGGAAGTGATGATAAACAAGTGCAGGTAGTGCCCCTGTGACTCAAGAAGAAAAGAGGACAGTCTGGTCAGGGAATTTGGCATGCCCAGAGCCCAGTGACCCATCCAAAATGCCCATACAGAGGAGCCCTTTCCTGTGTGCTGCCAGCCTGCCTGATAACCGAACCCATGGCTGGATGGGGCTGCCTCAACCTGCTACCTGCTGAAATGACAGAACTAAGGCATTTAGTGTGAAGGGCATTCCTGCAACGCACAGCAGATGAAAGAAATGACTCAAGTACTGTCTTTCGGCATTTAGTTTCTGCGTGTCTCAGATTAAAAATGTAAAGGTGTGTTATGCAAACAGACGCAGGCACAGTGTGAGACGTGGCATGGAGGTGCCTGACTTTGAAGTGGTTGGCATCTGCTTCTGAAGTGCAATCCACGGCCCTGTGTTAGCTTCCTGCACTCTGTACAGTGCTCTTTTGCATGAGATTCAAAGCAGCAGCACACTGAGCAGTGAGCCACAAACACTACTCCAAGAAAAAAGCTAATAAGAGAGGTGCATCTTAAATCCCCCCTTCCTTCAGCTTTGGACTCCCAGAAGAGGATTAGCTGTGCTAGGAACTCACACACTAGAGTCTCTCTGGTAGAGTAAATCATCTTCCTAGCTTCAGACAAAATCTGTGGAGAGTCTACTCCAAACTTTTTGGACTGGGACACCCAGACAGTGCAGCTGTTGTAATCCCCACTTGTGTAATACATGTTTTACTGAGGACACGAGGAACTGTACATGTTGAGAAGCTGAGTCACCACCACATTTCCAGTCCCACCTGCAGAAACTATTGTAGGTACTAACAGAAACCATCTTGGATATGCTAGGCTACGAAGAGAAAGAAAAGGTAGCACAGTACAAAATGTAAGCTGAGGAGTAACATCCCAGTTTGGGTAGCCAAACCTGTTCCTGTACCTTTTTAACAAAGCATCTGACACCGCTGTGTTTAAGAAATACAAGTGGACCTTATTCTACATGTATGTATTAGACTTGCTCTGATGATGTACAGTAGGTCAAATGCTTCAAGGGATATATGTAGAGTTACGACATGGGTGGTGAACTTCAACTTACACAGGGTACATGCAGATGCAGAATTGTAGGCACAAGGGTGAAACTGAAGAGTCCACAGACTGAGGGGCAGGGATTTCTAAATGAAGTATAAACACTGCTAAAGTCCCCCAGAAAGAGTCCAACTCCTTTTGTCTTCTCAGAAGATGAAATTGAGAAACAGAAAAGGACAGAGCTGAAGGAAATGTCAAAGAAATAATGATAGTTTTGGGGTTTTTTTTGTAAATAGCAGATGTGCGAACTATGGTGTAACCTACACCTGAAGTGTGAATTTTGGACAAATGTAACAGCTGGACTGAGTATATATAGGCCACCAAAGTCTGTCCTCAAAGGCTGCAAAGTAAATAATATAACATTAAACAGAGTAAGACATGACAGAAAAAAACAAATGCAACCCCCCAAAAGAAATCAATGTAAAAAATCACTATTTTGGTTATGAGAGCACTTCAGAAACTGATATATGATTATATGCCACTGCGAAGAGTACTGCACACATGAGCAGAATATTATTCTTGCTTTCTAAGAGTTAAGCCTATCAAGAAACCTAAATCATAAACTGTCTGTACTTTACTAAATGTAAGAATTTGTGAGGTTTAGATCTCATTCATTCACCTTTGCCAGTTACCATAACCATCCAGCATCACTGCTGCTCTTTGTCTATATTCTTTGCAATTCTCACTCTCATGCTCCTAACTGCTTTTGTCCTTGAGCAATGAGGCATACAGATATGTACTGACAACCAGGAAGACACCATCCTTCTCATAATCCAGAATCTTAACAATAGAAAAATAAAATGTAAGGAAAGAAATTAATCTTAATGGCAAAGTGACAAAAGTAATGTTTGGCAGACTTGATTTCAGTGCATGCATACAATGCTACTACATACACCTTATATACAAAAAATCCCTGCAGTATAAAAGAGAAATAAAGTTGCAAAGTACTATTCAAAGGACAGGACCTTTATCTTTGTGAAAGATTACAGGTAAGACTTGGATTCCTACAGCAGCTTGAATATTGTACCAAACTCTCCTGGGACTGGTACAGCTTGTTCTGAGCTGAAAAGTCGTGAATTAAAACCTAAATCCAAGCACTGCTCAAAATTCCACTACTGAAATCAGAGGGATGTTTTCTGATTAACAGGTTCATGCAACAACAACGTACAGGCAGAAGGCACAAAACAAATATCCCAGAAGAATAAAGGAGAGCACTATTAACAAATTAAATAATATTTGCAACAGTCAGTGACAGGTCCTTTCCCTCACAGGTAAGATTCCTAGGTCAGCAAGTGTTACTGTCTTCAGTGAGAGGCTTTTCACCTCAGGCTACTGAACTGTGCTGACAAACACTGACCTTGCTTGACCATGGTCATTAACTATGTTCAACACCATGAATTTAAGAGCAGTTCTGTTTTACACTACTTTCTCTGACCCATTTCTTCCTGGCTTCTCACTCAGACCTGGCTCAGGATTCCTCTTTGCTGGGATGAAGCCTCGGTGTCAAGTTTCCCCAAATATTTGTTTTTCTTTTGTTTTTTTCAATCTATGACCTGGCCTGGATGGCTAAAGGGAAGAGGCTCAGCAGTCTGTCAGGTCTGACAGTTCCCCCAGGCTAGAGAAGCAGACATGGCTTTTTCAAATTGAGTGCCAAGGGGACTATTAAGAACAGAAAAATAAGAAGGGAAAACAGTCTACTGGGTCCTACTTTCTGAGCATGCAGTGTGGGATAAAGCAACTCGTGTCCTAAGTATGGGAGACCAAACAGAAAAGCAAGCTCTCTACAGGAAAATAAAAAAGTAGGTTTTCTTGCATTTATAGGTATAGAGCATAGTAACCCAGGTAGTTCAACTTTTCACAATATACATTTTATTTAAACAAATTTTCTATATTTCTCAACTCAACTATAACATTATTAGATGCAATTGTATAAAATTTCACTCTAAATAGAGTGTATGTGCTAATTAGATACTGTCAGTGGTAAGTTTAGTGGATGGAAAATATGTAGCAGTGAGAGAGGAGACCTGAGTGAAGGGAAAAAGATAAACACCATAAAATATCATACCTTAAAATATCATTAGTTCGGAAGTCTAACTTTTGTTGGGATGTATCGATTACAGCAATCAGTAAGAATTCTGCATTTCAGGGAAGGATAACCAGGCTTTAAGTGTCAGATGTATGGACTCTAATAATAAGCACGTATAGGTTAATGGAAGAAGTGCAGCTACAACTGTCAAAGGTGGTTGGCTTTACAATTTATAATCTGGGTGTCACTTCCAAAACCAGGATGCTTTTTAGAGCACAAACCAGTCTTGCCTGCCTCTCAGGAGACCCTTGCCAGTGAGGACTCTCAAGCGAATGATGATGTTCTCCCATTCAGCAGTGAGGATGAAATAGATACCCCATTGTTCAATGTTAACAATAATCTTTATATAAAGGAAAAAAAAAATGTTCATGAAAAAAAATCTGATTTATCACACATTGAGAATATGCTTTGCCTGCAGCAGCCATCTGTCTATGCAATTCACAGCTCTGTTTTCTGTAGGAGACAGGCTGTCATATGAAACGTTTATTTCTGCTGTTTATTTTGGGGTTCTCAGTTTGAAGGAGATCAAGTATTTTGTATATTTTTTTCAGCACAAGAAGACATAGTTGAAGGCTGACACATGAATCAAAGGCCCAGGGAAGGTGCTAAGCTTGTACAAAAGTTTAAGTGGAAGTGTATATTGGGTCAGACGACTGTCAGTGGCTGGAAAAGCTTTCAAGCAAGGTGCCTTAGAAAAGGGTAATACTAGTGTTCAAAGCTGAATGAACCAGCATACTGAGCAGAGAAGTCTGGAAAAACAAGTGCATTGTCTGGTCCAACACCAATATGCGCTTTTGAAAGTGCAACTACGGCAAGAGTGCCCTGTGGCAAACAATTCTCTCCAAACAAGCAGTTTTTGCATGTATGAACACTTCTGATGGGAATTCTATTAAGAATGTTTATTGTTAACTATCTGAAGATGAATTCCTTAGCATTTTATTTCTGTTTTGCTGTTAAGATTCTGGAATTTTGTAAGAATGACAGTGTCTTCACAGTTGTAGGTGCACATCTATATGTCTCATTGTTAACTATATCTACATATACAGGAAAGGCAGGCTCTTGGGTGGGTGGCGGGGGGGGAACAACACCAAAAAAACCCAAGGGAACAAATGATCATTTCAGAGGTTGATAATGGTCTGACCTGCGTTGGATGTAGATGTTTCAGGAAGAGAACAGAGGGTGCACTTTTCAGTTTGTTTTGTAGCAGTATGGTCGACTTCATAACGGCAGCAATAAAATCCCACAGTAGCAGTGACCATAACATTTTTGCTGTAGAACCATATTATGGAACATTCAGCTGGGCAAAAACAGTGCACACTTCACTAGATATAGAGGTAAAATAAAAAAGGAAGTATTTCACTTATCCAAACACAGGTGTGTCCTCAGCAGAGAAAACAAGACATATCTCTTTGAAAAAGGAGTAAACACAAGCTTGGAGTGGCAAAAGCTGAGATAAAAGATCATAGAATCATAGAATGCCTTGGGTTGCAAGGGACATCTAAAGGTCATCTAGTCCAACGCACCTGCAGTAAGCAGGGACATCCTCAACTAGGTCAGGTTGCTCAGAGCCTCACCAAGCCTGACCTTGATTGATTGTCTCCAGGGATGGGGACTCCACCACCTCCCTGAGCAACGTGTTCCAGTGCTCCACTACCGTCATAGTAAAGAGCTTCTTCCTAATGTCCAATCTAAATCTGCCCTTCTCTAGTTTAAAACCATTGTCCCTCATCCTATCACTACAAGCCCTTAAAAGCAGTCCCTCTCCAGCTTTCTTGTAGGCCCCCTTCAGACACTGGAAGGCTGCTATAAGGTCTCCCCAGAGTCTCCTTTTCTCCAGGCTGAACAACCCCAACTCCCTCAGCCTGTCCTTGTAGGAGAGGTGCTCCAGCCCTCTGATCATTTTCATTGTACTTCTCTGGACCTGCTCCATCCGGTCCATGTCCTTCCTGTGTTGAGGGGTCCAGAGCTGGACACCTCCAGGGGAGGTCTCCCCAGAGCAGAGCAGAGTGGCAGAATCACCTCTTTTGATCTGCTGGCCACACTTCTTTTGATACAGCCCACAATGCAATTGCCCTTTCAGGCTGCAAGTGCACACTGGCTCATGTCCAGCTTCTTGTCCACCAGAACCCCCAAGTTCTTTTCTTCAGGGCTGCTTTCTATCACCTCATCTCCCAGCCTGTATTGATAATGGTGCTGTGTCACCATCTTAGAAAAGCACCCCTTAATTCCCTTAAGGTGTTTTCCTGATATTTCCCTGTTGGCTCCTACTACCTGAGGAGCCCCTGGCTCATCTCTGTGAGATGTAGTAGGTTAAAAATTAAAGAATAAAAATGAAGGAGTAATCTGGAAAGGAGGCAGCTGAGAGAATGAAAGGAGAAAATGCAAAATTTATGCTGAGAGAAAGAGAGAGAGAGAGAAAGAGGAAACCAAGGAATGAGGGGGAGGAAAGAAGAACATTTAAGTACTTACCTGGATCAGTCCAAAGCCACTAATTTCTGTAACACTTTTTCATCAGTTTCAACAGGAATTGTTTCAGGGTTATAACTTGCGTTTACATTCCTATTACATGTGCAACTGTGTGCGGCAAAAGGAAGAGAATTTACAGGATCTTCTTGTTTCAAGATAAACAGGAATGCTGGGATGACAACTCCGGGGTAAAATAATCCTGCCCAAATAAGCAACAAAATGGCTTAAAGAGTAGTTTAAGTTTCTGTGTGTTTCACCTGGGTTCAACTGGAAAGACTGTGCAGATGTAGTGAATATACATCTCACTGCTCTTTTAGTAATTGTGGGGTTTTTTTGAATAGAAGTCCATTTAGGACAAGTTGTATCTGGGAGGGAAGCAAGAAATAGCAGACAATTCTGGTACAATTTTGTCAGGTATTTCCAACATATCAGAAGCAGCTGTATGTTGAGATGGAAATGCACGCTGCAAGTGTTATGAAGTGAAGAAAAGCTTGGAAGCTAACTCCTTTTCGGGGCTTTAGGTACACAAAATCCATAGTTTCTGCAGTTTAATGACATATATTATAATATTTTTTCCATTCAAAGAAGCAAACAAAATCCAAGACCCCTAATGTCATGCAAGTTTCAGATTCCACCTTCCTTCAAAGTCAAATGAAAGAATCATACCAAAAAAGCCAAATTCCTTTTTCTGAGAAGTTTAAAGGAGACTCAGTACAATGGCTCACCAAGGTCCACAACTGCAGAGAAATTAACTTGGGAGCAGATAGAGCTTATAGAGACAGTGATGGAGTCAAGTTTTGATAAATGGCAGCAGGGCTGCTTTTCCCTATATTCCCCTACCTAAAAAAATGGATCCCAGCTCTTTGTTCCTTCTTCCTGTCCTCTTTCTAGCTGTACAACAAGGCTGGGGAGAAGGTGTGTAGGAGAAAAACAGGGGAAAGAGGGAGAAGGAAGACTTCACAGGAGACATCTGATCTGGAAGTTGCCAAGGTGTATAATTAATTAATGAACTGGTGTATCAAAACAGAGTGTGGGAAAGCACAAGCAGGCTAGACTTTTCACAATAAAAACATCTAGTGGAAAATGAAATCTGTAGTATACTAATATCATGTGTAAGAAGATAAACATTTTCTATAAATCACTTCAAAACACAGTTTCTCAGGACAGCAATCTATTTCAGCCTCAGAAGAACTAGAGCTTGGGGACTTGTGGAAAGAACATTGATCAGTCTGAGCCCCTGCTCTGAGTGCCACTGTAGTTGCTCCATGGTACAGGAAGCAATTCAACAGATACATCCAGAATCAGATGAATTTGAAGTAGAAGTCATGCCCTCCAAACACCTAGCATATTTTATGGCTAGGTAATACAGGATAACTACTTCAAGATAGCAAAATTACAGTCCCTGAGCCAGGAAAGCCATGGGTATTGCCATAATACTAAATGAAAAGGAAAAAAAAAACCCAACTTTTGTTTGCCAAAACATGAATACATGCCAAATGCTTTTCAAAATTTTAAAAACTCAAAATACACAGAATTGTATTTTTGTGTTTTCAGTATTGCTGGATATTGGGAAGAAGTTCTGATACCAGACATCTGTTACATTAAAATGACAATCATGAAAATAAGAAGATAGATTTTTAAACAAAACTCTCGGATCATTTATGTTACTCACAGCTTGTTCTTTCAGCAGGTGATATCACTTGCTGCTATAGCCCTTCTTCCATCAGAATTACCTCTGGGGCAAATACTGCAGCCCAGGGATATCCAGATAAATGGCAATCCCTACACACTGAACAGCTTTACTTGGCAAAATTGAGAAGAAGATCAGAGGGTCTGCAGCTGTCCAGCTGTACCAGCTAAAACAGAAAATAGGTCACATAAGGGACTACTGCTAGGCTGTAGTTTGAAGAACTTGGAGACTTTCTCTTGGGATAATCCATTCTTTCTAGTGTTATAAAATGAATTATTTTCATCCAAATTTCATGTAGGTCCATAACAAATCAGCAGACGGTTGGTTTCCTCGGACTCTATAATCTCCATTTGATGACACACGTAATTTCCAGTGACTGTGGTTCTTGGTGGTTTCTGAGTTCCTAAGAGTTTTTGCTTATTAGAAATTATTTAGAAAAAAAAAGAATAAGTAATACAAACCACTTCAGACTGTTTTCCAATTTTCTAATGCTTTTCCTCATATCACATTACAATTTCTGGTAAACAGCCTCTCATTGGTGTTTTCCCAGTTGTCACCGACTTTACAACAGGCCACCTTCACGTTTTTACCCTTTGTAATTGTACGTCACCCTTGGAGCCCTAAGTAGTACTCTTTCACCTGGACTGCCTCAAGTGAATATTTATTTTCTTTGAAGAGAAGCAGTACAAATAATTTATTTTAAAAGCACACCTCACCCCACTTCCCGAAATAAAATTCAATTTCTTCACCCGGAATCTGGAGGGAAAAGGAGTGCTGCATGTGCTCAGAAAAGCCACAGCTCAGCCACTGAGCACACACCGGTGGCTGTGCAGAACAGCTTGAAGAGTCAGGCCCTGAATCAGCAGTATAACTAGTAAGAAAAAAAGACACGAGACCAAAAATCTACAGCATACGTTATGAGGAACTGCTTCATGAGATGCAGATGACAAAATGCAATTCTATAGTCTAGCTGTTAAGGACAGGAATTTCTACCACTGGTTTTACCCTATTCTTTTCTTTTCCAAATACTAAATATTAGGTAAAATAAACTTCACAGTCTGTGCTGGCCATGTGAATACGTTCTTCATTTCACAATGATCTTCTACGTAGTCTCCAGGAAAACTATTTCTGAACAGTGAATACTTCCTTTCTAAAACGTAAGCAAAAATTATCAGGGAAATTCACCTGTGTAGGATAGTCATCTAAGCCTCAATTTGCTCTTCAAGGAAGACGTAAATGGTGGATAGTTTCACTGATCTTGTTAACACCCTCTGTGCACACAACAAATTTCAGAAAACATTAAACTGGCATTGCGTAAAAATGACACGAGTAATAAATCTAGGATAATAGGGAGAAATTACAGATATTCAAAATAGATGCAAAATACCAATCTAGACAGTTTTGCATTCAAAGACATACTTCTGTTATTTCCTCAAGAATTCAATGAAGTGAGCAACAGTTTTTGTTTTATTTATTATCAATTTACCTTATTCAGATCCTCGTTCCCTTGAGAAACTACTTGTAGGCTTCATTACTTGATTTCTTCTGCTTCTCTGCCTTTAGTTCCATGGCAACCAAGGTAAAATTAGTAGCAGAGAGGAAATCCCAAGCAGCCCTGAGCTAGAATCTTAGGAAATCCAGCTTTTTATTTCACAGCATCAAAGAATTACAGACTTGATTGATGTGGGAAGGGATCTCCGAAGGTCATTTTCATGCAACCTCCCTGCTCAAGCAGGGGGCCACCTAGAGCAGGTTTTGCAGGACCAAGTTCAGACAGCCTTTGAATTTCTCCAGTCATGGAGATTCTTCCCCCTCCCTGGGCAAGCTGTGCCAGTGCTCGGTCACCCCCACAGTGAAAAATTGTTTCGTGATAAGGGAACCTCCTATGTTTCAGCTTGTGCTCATAGTCTCTGGTCCTGTCACTGGGTACCTCTGAAAAGTGCCCAGTTCTGTTCTCTTTACCTCCCCCCTTCAGGTATTTGTAATCATTGATAAGATACCTCTCTGTACCATCTTTCTCAGTCTCTCCTCACAGGAGAGTTGCTCCAGTCCTTTCTTCATTTTCATGTTGGTCTCCCTCCAGTATGTTCGTGTCTCTCTTGTACTGGGGAGCCCAGAAGTGAATCCAGCACTCTAGGTGTGGCCTCATCAGTGCTGAGTAGAAGGGAAGGATCGCTTCCCTTGACCTGCTGGCAATGCTTTGCATAGTCTCAGGATAACATTAGCTGCCTTTGCTGCAAGGGCATGTTGCTGGCTCATGGTCAATTTGGTGTCCACCAGGACTCCCAGGTCTTTTTCTGTCATGCTGCTTTCAAGGTGGTTGGCCTCCAGCCTTTACTGGTGCCTGGGGTTGTTCCTCCCCAGGAGGGGAGAACTTTGCACTGCATGAGGTTCCTGTCAGATCATTTCTCCAGTCTATTGAGGTCTCTCTGGATACCAGCATGAGCCTCTAGTATGTTAGACACTGCTCCCAGTTTAGTGCCACCAGCAACCTTGCTAAGGGTACACTCTGCCCCATCCTCCACATTGTTGGTGAAGGTGTTGAATGGGTGTGGACCCAGCATTAACCTCTGGGATACAGCACTAGCTACGGGCCTCCAAGTAGACTTAGTGCCACTGACCAACACCCTCCAGGCCCGGCCATTCAGTCAGTTTTCAGTTCACTTCACTATCGTTGATCTCATCCAGCCCCTACATCAACAGCTCATGTATGAGGATCTTATGGAAGAAAATACCAAAAGCCTACCAGAAGTCTAGGTAGACAATATCCACTGTATACACCACATTTACCAGGCCAGGCATTTCATAATAAAGTTTATTTTCCTGATTTAAAAAGGGGGATATTAAAATGAATGCATGGTTTGATGAGATAACTAGTTCTGTATCAGGATGTATATGGAATGAAAATTCCTAATATACCTGAACGCAACAAGTCCTTAAAACGCCACAGTGCTTGGAGAGCCACCAAAACTAGCAGAGTTTCAGGAGCTACAGTTTCAGCTCACTGATTTTTGAAAGCACTTGGCCTGCACTCATTTGGAAAACGCAAACAAAACTAGAAAAGCAAAGCTGAAAGAAATTGAATTGTCACCATTTAAACAGGTTAGGATGGAAAGTACACTTTAATCCAAAAATATCTGCAAGTAGTTAGTTTTGTTTGAACTTCTCTCTGGCATATGAAGCCACCATGAAAAGCTTTGCTTTAGCCATGACTGTCATTGCCACATGACAAGATAAGGTGAAAACTTTTAAACATGTAGTTGCAGGGAACAGTTTGAAATTTCTGTTCTTTTCATTTATCAGGCCATGAGCTAATTAATTGGAATAAGTAAGAAAACTTCTCTCATGGCATATTAATGCACAATGCATATTCATGGGGGTTCATACTCATCTTCTCAAGCATCCTGGACTGCCTACTGAGAGGCAACATGGTTTGCCCTCCAGTACTGCCCTGCAGAAAAGTGGGTATAACACCACTTACTGTGTTTTCAAGTCTAATTAGCTGTTTGCAAAAAGAACTGAGGTCAGTAGATGAAAAGTGCTTCAGAAATACAAAATATTATTATTACTATTAAGAATAATAATAAAGAACATGCACCAAATAATTAACATAGCAAAATAAAATTCATAATTTTAAAAGGTGCCCAAACTGTATGAACTGAATGTTAAAGGGAAGTTAGGAGAATACCTTCTTTTTCTTCAGCAAAATGACCTAAATATTGCTATACTTGGTTTTTTAACAGATTCTGTTAATAATACAACTGGCATTAAAAGTTATGCATAAGCTAGGTGACTTTTCTAAGTAGAGAAAATAATATGGTTAATGTTTTAAAAACAAGTCCATATTAGGTTAACAAATACTGAATGTTAATCAGGAGATTTTTTTCCAGATTTTCAAGCACTGAATTGGCTGGTCTCTTGAAAAACATGACCTATTTTTAAACACTGATTTTCAAAATGCTCTACTTACAGTCTTATGTTCAAAGTATTAGGCTGCAAGGTTTGGAACAATCTAAATAATTGATGATCTCCTAATCAAAAGGGACATACATCAAAGAGATAAAGCCACATTTCTGTTCATTGAAAGACTTGGGCAAACATGGTAAAAAGAAAAAGGGTTGTGACCGAAAATGTGAGCAAAAAAAATAATTAACTCACTACTGAAAGTTTTTTTTACAGACCACTCCTATCATAAATCCCACAAATTGTTTATGATGAATAATTCAGTTGACAATACCAAGAAAAACTGAATCCCAAAGCAAACTAAATTTTCACTTCATTTCCATAAGTTATACTTTTTATCCCTTTGTACACAAACTAGTAAAAGGCCCTAAACCAAGTATTCAAATGTCTAATATTTCCAGATACAGAACTGGATAAGAGAACAAGATTCCAGTCCTTCAACTTATTCCACCTAGAGTGAGTGTGTCTTTGTGGCAGGTAACTTGCTAGCTTGGAAATTCATGGCTTCCTAGATAATAAGCACCACCAGCTTAATTTAAATCAGTTAAAAATATTTCAGCTAAACTGGTGGAAAAAAATTGCAGAATTAGGAAAAGGTTTTTACATTAATAAGGGTACACTGGCAAAAACTCTGATGCAAATTAAGTGGGTATAAGCCAGGTCAAAATCAATTTAGAGATGTCACAAAATGCATCCACTTCAGAGTACACCTTTACTTAAACCTTACCAACTTCATATGTAAATCATATCTAGGGATACAGAGACACCTTAAAATTTCCATGGATTATAATTTTATACAAAAGGAAAACAGTATCCATTTCATATAGGTGCAAGGTATTTCTAACACAGAAGAAGAATATTGACATCACCATGCAATTTTCTGAATAGATCTTTTAAAGTAAGAGTGTTCTTTTTAATTAATGCTTACTAACTGCCCTGAAATAGTGCTACTTCCAAAACACAGATAAAAACTCACTAGACTTCATTAACCTTTCAAAATACTCTGTTCAGTTGCTACTTTGAAGTCTGTGTCCAAGACAATAGAAAAATTATCTCAGGATTTTCTTTATATTTGTGTCTAAGGTATGTCCATGCACAATCATTTTCGCTCGTAGCTACATATTTTTGTGTCCTGGTTTGAGTGAGAACAGAACTAATTCTGTTCAGTGATTTTACTTTTCAGCTCAGTTCTTCTAACTAACTGCACTGTCTGAAGTTAGCTGCAGGTTTTCATAGACAGTGTCTGCTTCTGGCAGTGATAACACCCCATGTTTAGAGTTACTACCAAGGACGGCTGTGCAGACCAAGGCCACTGCTGGATCTTGTGTACCACATTGGGGGGTGCAGAAAGTGAAAGCTGCACCTGCAGGGAGAAGCGGACAGGACAGGTGACCCTACACTGACCAACGAGGGTTCTCAGCCCATATACGGCATATTCGGTATTAAGTTGAGGGATCCAGAGAGTCTGTGGCTCCCTTCTCTCCCCTCTCTTTGCCCTCTTGGACCACTTTACCAGATTTGCTTGGCTCAGGTCCTCTTTTGGTTCCTTCCTCGGAACATTCAAGGAGGTCTCTCTCTGTTCTGCCTTTGATCCCAGTCTGTGTGTTCCTGAATCCAGTATCAGAATCCAGTCCCTGAACACAGCTCCCATCTCCTGTGAAGCCCAGTCTGGGACCCTCCCAGTGCCTGCTCCACAGCATCAGTGGTGACAGGTGGGGTTCTATACTGTTTTGTATATATTTGTATTTTTATTATTATTATTTTCATTGTCATTAAAGCTGTTCTAGTTTCCTTTTCTAATCACTCAGTCTCTCTCTATTATTCCCTTTCTCTTCCCCTTTGGGGAGGGAGGGGGGTTAACAGAGAGCGTCTGTTATAGGTCTAAGGGGTTGTCCTGACCTAAACTGTGACATTTTGTCATGTTTTCTTTGCTAGCTTCTGGGACTCTGACTCAAAAGAAGGATGGTCTTCTGCTCCTCTTATCTTTCATCCTTAGCTCACCCTCACTGATGTTTCTCAAGTTTTTGGTCAAGTAAGATCCATAAAAAAAGGTTGGTTTTCCATATCACTAGTGTATATAGGCAGCCTTATCATCCAGAAAAGCTTAAAGGTCTCAATCATCCTAACTTTAAATTATTTTAAAAATATTAATATGTACTTTTAAATCTGTTTTATGGGTTAACTCTATCATTATAAAAGTAACTAATTTTTTTTGTCCTTTCTAGAACTTTTATGCAGAGCTTCAGTAAGGCTGTATTCTTAGTGAGCTGAATATGGTGCAAATGTTTGATGGAGAGTCTATAACACAGGATTTAGAACTGCAAACAAACAAGTTTTCTTTGTATGAACAGCAACCAGACACCTGGTGAGGCACATCAAAACCAGAGAAAAGGAAGTCTTGAGAGCACAATTCCTACACCCTAAGGCAACCACAGCCATAATTATTAATACAACACCACAGAAAATAAACTGCTTTTAAGGAAAAAAAATGATGAAATAAAATGTTGTCCATATCTGTAATACCTTGTACTACTTGGATAAAAGGCAAAATTTCTTGCAACTCTCCTGCACCCACCACAAATATGACAAACAAATGCAAATTTTCTTCTAACTAGAATGTTTTACAGGGTGGAAAAAAAAAGTTCAGCACCTACACTTGGCACTCTCCCTGATATGCACATATATGTTTCTTTCCCCTTCATCCCTCTAAATCACTGTCAGGCTTTGAATAACACTGAAATATAAAGAGACCACTTCCTCTAGTTTTCTCTCCTTTCAAAGCTGGAAAATAAAGGAAGATACTACAAAAATGACTAATGAGTTACTAAGATATCTTAGAATATGGGCTGAACGTCAGATGCTAAAATCAGATTTTATTCCCAGACTTAAGAAAGGAAAGGACTTGTGAATAGTTACAGACTGAACAGCTTAATAGCTTGGTATCTCCCATGTCTGAATCACACCCAAAGACAAAACTAAAAGCTCACCATGTAAAAGTACAAGAGTCTAAAGATCTACAAAGTCACCTTTTATCACACTCTTGAACCTTTATAATAATATACTGGAGGGAAAGTCAGAGACAGAGTTGATTTAAAAATAGCATACACCTTTGACTCTTCACAAAATGAATGAGAATTGTGTGTCTTAAATGACATACTATAGTGTCCTGTTGCCATCTGAAGCTGAATAGAGAGGGAGCTACTTAAACTGTAAAATTTCCTTTCACTTCAGGATGTCAGCATGACACTGTAGTTAACAATGAGGGCTGTTGAAGGTGCAGAAATGCAAGATGTAAGGGGAGATTGTTCACTTACAACTCAAGTCTCTTGGCTTGCAGCTCAGTCCATCTCCCATTAGAGCTCAAGGTAGGCAATATGGTTCTTTTCTTCTCTACCTGCTCCAAAACATGGAAGATAATTGCTTTGTAATGAAAGCAATTAGCTTAAAAATTATGCCATTTTCTATGAACTTGATAGTTATGAGAAGTTGCAGCCGTATTTGGTGGTCAACATGAATTTCACTTGCCAATGTACTTACTAGTCTGCTTCAAGCCCAAGACTAACAAGAAACTGAAAATATTTTCCTTTAGCCCCCTGTCATGATTCAGGTATGAAGTTCCTGACGCAAATTAGAGTACATTGCTCCTAGTTAAGAGGTGGCAGCTCTTTGCTGAAGGACTGGTTGTCACTATTAAACATTTCTGTCACACAGTTTGAAGCGTCTTATTTCTCAGTTTAGAAGAACATGCTTTTCTTTCACCAAAGGTTAAACAAAACCTGGGGAACAGTTTGTTGCAAGCATTGACACAAGTCTATCACATTTTAAGCTTTTTTCTTTTTGTAATTTTGCCTTGTCTAGCTTTCCTATTAGTTCTACAATACACTGTGACAGTTTGATAAATTCAGAGCCCTAACCGTAACTCAGAGCCTTCTTATGTAAAATGAAGACAACTATTTCAGATAGCTTAAATATATTTACACACACATATATACAAGACGTTTTGAGGTTCCCAGATGTGTATTATTCTGTGTTGGGCTACAGAAACATAGCTGTGATCTAAAAGAGACTTTATTTAGCCATGCTTTTATTTCTCTGCATTTAGTACAGCCTTTTACTTTCCTAGTCAGCAGCATGCCACCTGCTCTTTCATTTCGTCAAAGTAGGTCAGCAGTCAGCCATCAATCTTTCATCTTCATTACAGCTAAATCCTAAAGCCTGAGGCAAATGAACCATTTTAAAGGAGATGCAGTGATAGCTGTGGTATTCTCTCTCTTGCGTTAGCCATTTGTGGCTGAAAACATATCACAAAATCCAGATGAAGCTAGCCAGCCTTTAACTGGAAAATAACAGGAATGCAAGCCGTTTTAACGAGGTCTTTGGAAAAATCAGGGGCCGAGTTTATAACCACAGAAACATGTGTCCAGTCTCCACATCATATAATCTTCATATGCTTATTAAACTCTGAATTTCAAAAGTTAAATCATTATCCCCCTAATAGAAGACAATTCTAGATCTTCAACCAATATAGTGCCTTAGAAACATCTCTCAGCTTCTGTTTACTCATGATAAATTAACTATTTTTCTCATGTGTCAGCACTGACATAGGGTTTGAACAGGTCATCTTCCCTCCTGGTCTTCAATATTCCATGAAATTCAGAGATAGTAATCATGTATCCTCCTGGCATCAATTCTTAGACTTCTTTAAAAACAGAGGTTTTCCATTTTTTTGCTTAACTTAACATTTCTTTCATGAACCTGTTCCTTTATGAGTTCATTTTTAACCACAGGTGACCAGGTTTAAACAAAATACCATTATTCAGAATTTATTAACAATGTTTGTGGAAATTAGATTTTTCTGTCTAATAATTGTACATGTTTGTACTGAACCTTGAAAGCCTTTTGCTTTCATACAGCAATTCTGTTTCTATAAGTCAATGAAGCACAGTGATGTTCAGTGAAACACTGAAAAGTTTCCAGACATACAGGTACCTGACAATCTCACCAGATACAGGGAATAGCTCACTGATTTTTTTCTTGGAGAGTTAAATACTAGGCAGGGTGAGGTAGGCAGTTGTGCAGAGTTGTAGGGCCGCATCCTCATTAGGGTCACAGAGATGTGCTGTGAAGGCTCCCATGACTGGAGTGCTGCATACAGATAAATAGAAACAGGCTGGAAGGGAAAATTGGAAAGTTGCCTGTTACATGAGACAGCAGCAGGAATACCTTGGGCTTTGCCTTGGGATGGATGATGAGCCAGTCCAGAACTTATGGGTTAAGAATAGAGGGCAGAATAAAGTGGTGTATGTTGTGGTTGGTGTTTACCACTGACCACATGACCAGGATGTAGAAGCTGATGAGGCTGTACTCAGACAATGGGAAAAACTTTCATGTATTCATGGGGGACTTAACTGTTAACTGACAACAGATAAAACAACAGATCCCCAGGATCTGTGAATTACATTGATGAGAACTTCCTGACATAGGTCATGGGTGATCTGAGGTACTCTCCTGGACAGGACATCTAGAAAAAAGGCAGAAGTGGTAAAGGAGAAGAAGGTTGATGGCAACCTTGGCTGCTGTGACCATGAGATGGTTGAACTTGTGATCCTGAAAGGAGGAAACAAGGCAAATAGAATGCTAACAACCCTGTATTACAGAACTGCAGACTTTGGACTGTTGAAGGATCTACTTGGATGTATCCCATGGAAAGGTCATGAAGAGTAGAGCAAACCAAGAGAGACAGATGATTTTCAAGGATCACTTCTTCAAAGTGTAAGAATGGACCATCCCCACATGGAGAAAATATGTAAGAAAGAAAGAAAGAAGTAATAACAGCAGCAAGAGGTCTGCATGGATGAACAAGGAATTCCTAACTTAACTCAGACCTAAAAAGGAATTGCACAACAAGTGAAAGCTCAAACATGTGAAACCAGACAAATACAGAAACACTGGATGTGCAGGAATGGGATTAGGGAAGCCAAAGCTCATCTGAGGTTAAATCTTGGGAGGGCAACATGTAGGGTTTTTACAGGTCTTGCCATAGCACAAGGGAAATTACAGAAAATGAGGGCCTGACATGGAATGGGGCAGACCTGGTGATGAAGGACATGGAAAAGCTGAGGTATCCAGTGCCTTCTTCACCTCAACCTTTACCAATAAAATTTGCTCTGAGGAATTGCAGCCCCTGAAAGCAGTGGTAACGTTGAAGCAGTGAAGTTTTACGCTCAGTTAGGAGGATATTGTTAGGGAACATTTAAAGCAGGTGGACATACCAAATTACTGGGACCTGATTGAATGAATCCATGAGGACTAAGGGAGCTGGGTGATATTGTGAGGCTACTCTTGATTATCTTTGGAAGATCATGGTGACTGAGGGAGGTTCCAGAGGACTGGAAAACCCAAAGATCACTGTTACCATTGATATGGGCAAGCAGAAGGATCTCAGGAACTACAGGCCAGTCTACCTCACCTTAACCCCTGTGACAGTGATGGAGCAAATTTCCCTGGGAACCATTTCCAAGCACATTAAGGACAAGAATGCAATGGGAAGTAGTCAGTAAGGATTTATAAAGGGGAAAACATGCCTGTCCAACCTGACAGCCTTCTATGACAAAATGCCTACCTTGGATGACGGGAAAACAGTTGGAACTGTTTATCTTCACTTGATCAAGGCTTTCAACACTCTGCAATAACATCCTCATAGACAAACATAAAGTAGGGACTAGACAAGCGGACTGTGAATGGGACTGAAAACTGCATAAACTGCCAAACTCAAGGGGTTGTGATATCCAGCCAGCACGATGGTCAACTGGAGTCCAGTTGCAAGTTTATCCTAGGAATCAACACTGTGACCAACACTGCTTAACATGTTAATGACGTGGATGATAGGAGAGAGTGCTTCCTCAGCAAGTTTGCAGATGATACAGAAGTATGAAGAAGTACTGATATACCAGAGGGATGTCAAGAGGCTGGAGATCTGGGCTGATAGGACTCTTCTGAGCTGAGAAAAGGGAAATGCCAAGTCCTGGCCCTGGACAGGAAGAACCACAGATAATCTCGGTGGTGTTTGGCTGGAAAGCAGCTTTGCAGAAAAGGCCCTGGGAGTCCTGGCAGAGACCAAGCACTGTGCCCTTGCATTAAGAAGAGTGTCACCAGCAGACTGAAGGAAGTGGTACTTCTCCTCTACTCAGCCCTGGTGAGATCATATTTGGAGTACTGTGTCCAAGCCTGGGGTCTCCAGTGCAAGAGTCACATGAACTTACTGGATTGAGTCCAAGAAGTGGCAACTAAAATAAGCAAGGTATTGGAGCATCTGACATGAGAAGAGTCTGAGAGATGAGGTCAAAGATTTCTTGCAAGTGAGGTCACATCTTCACATCTAACACCTCTTGATAGATTCTTCCTCCATGAGTGTGCCCAGTGGCTACGTAAATCACATGTAAGCTTTTAGGATGGACAAAGCACTGTGGAATAGTTCTCCATCTGCACTATGTGTTGTACGTTTTTTGAACCTGCCAATTCTACTTCACTCCTTAACTCTTGCATTGAAATAGACTGTGCATGATCATTCCTAGTCACACTGTCTAAGCCACTGAAGATTTTATACTTCCCTGTTCTCATCCATCTCTCTTCCAGACAGAAGTGATCCCAGCCTGTTCCTTGGATAGAGGCTATTCAACACTTCTGAATCCTCTACATTACTCTGTCTGTATGTTTTCCATCTCCTGAAAGTAGGGAAGTATGCAGGAACTGTACACAGTGTAGGTATAACTCCACTCTGGATTTATATACTGGCATAATATTGCTTTATGTTTTGTTCCCTACTTCCTTTCCTGTAATTCCTTACACTTTGCTGCCTTTGACTCTTACTGAGCATCAAGATGACATTTTCTTATAACTATGTATCAAGATCTCACCATCACTTGGCATTTATTTACATTCTGTTCCACTTATCTTTTAATTTTCACTGCAAACAGAAATCTTGCTTGGGATTTCAATTTATGATATGAGTGTCAGAGTGACTTGTGGAAATGACTTGTCAAAGTTCATAATTTTAAGAGCTTAAATAATTACTTTGATCATTTCTGATATGAGTCTCATTTCAGATTAATTAAAATTTTATGAACTTATTAAAAAAACAAAACAAAACAAAACCACTGGCAAAACAGGAGAAAATATCCAACCAAATTATCACACTCCTGCCCCCGCAGTGATCTTTTCCATCTCGCTCCAGCCTAATTCCTTTGTAATGCCATTTCTTGCAATGTCGTTTAGATGATCTGCTATCACACATACATTTCCATCCTGAATGTGTCTCCTCAGTGCTTTAACTGGCTGTTCTTTCTTCTATATTAGTATATGCAAATGATGAATATGAAAAAACCTACTTTAAAACCTTGCTCACAGCATTATTGTAAGATTAGACTGCAATGAAAACATTAAAGATATGTGCCTTCAACCTATATAACAAAGCTAAAGAACAGCTCCATGTTGGCAGCAAGAAATTTTCATTTTGCTTTCATCTGCTGCACAAATTTATGTGCTACCTCAATGGTATTACTGCAAATAGAAAATTCCATAGTAAATTACTTTCTATCATTAGCTCTATAAATTTATGATGTAGGTGTTCTGTTCCACTTTGATTTGCAACAGTCCCACAAAATGAGAGGGGGCTAATCAAAGCTGTTAGATCAAAATTCCTTTTCTGCACAGAAGTAACCAGCACACAGAAGCATATAACAGGGGGCATATCCAGCTTTTCACCTACCAAAATGAGAACCATGGACTGTTTCAATAATGTCTGGGTCCTATACCATAAGAGGTTCCTGAAATACACACGATCTAGGGGCTCACACATTCAAGACTGCCAGAAAGCAAGACTCCCTGCTCTATGCCTCTTGGAATGATAGATCTACCTCAAGTTTTAGAAAAAATAAAACAAAAAAAAAAAGAGTCTTCTTCAATAGGACATGTGGTTCCTGACAAGATACCGGAACTGAAACATCAACACTCAAGATATTAAAAAATATGTACATATTAATACACACATACATACATATGTACATCTATTTGCAACACACTGAAATAAAATATTTAGATAAACATTTTTTCACAAATATATGCCTTTTGGAATACCTAATTCTGTAGCAAATATCAGAACAGATTCTTCTACACTACTAAGAATTAGACAGTATTCTATTTGTTACTGAAAAAAAGCAGTATAATGATTTAAAAATGTAAGCAGGTTACTTCCATAAAATGAGGATTCTAGCCTCATAAACCATAGGCTGATATCGTAATAGGAATAAAAGAACCATCAGCTGCTTAGAAGGATCCTCCAATTTCTAAAATTTTTACTTGGGTCAGAGATGCCTCGAGAAAGCAATAAAAATATCTCATAATGAATGGGAACTGTCGAATAAAATGGCAATACTAAAGAAATCAGTACACCCAGGCACTTAAATCCAAGACGTTATTTGAGATAACCAGGAGTCCATTATAATAGAATCATAATAAGGAAGGTGATATAAACAAAAAAAAGATATATATTAAAGAAGAGATGATATGAGAAAAATTAAGATGGCTAATACAGGTTTTCAAGAGCAAGTAGCTAATGACAACACTGAGTTTCTTTAAATGTACCTGAAAATAAAAAAAATTAAATCCAGGACATTTCTGGAATTAAGGCAAAAGAATGAAGTCTCAGCATTTTCTGGTGAAGATAGTGTGGACAAAATTTCTACACCAGATCTTTCTTTTCAAATAACCAAAATTAATTACTGCACCAAGCTTCAGAAGATATTAAGTAAAATGATACATTAAGTATTCATTACATAATGTACGCCCAGCGATAATACTGCTTGTTTAATTGTCATAAATAAGCTGACAAAAAATCAATTTTGACAAAAACTGGCAATATAGTCTCTTCTTGCAAATTGCTTTTTAAGCCAGGAAGGGCAGTTAAGTGCTGCTCCTACCTTTTAAAAGTTGTAAGGCACATGGTAGAAGAGCAATGTCTAGGAACACACAGAAGCACTTATGCAAGCTTTGAGATGACTGACCTCACACAGCGGTGGACTTAGACATGGACTTCATATGCAATGGTGTAGGACAGGTATGCAGCTGCTACAGGTCCCAGAACAACTCCTGTGAGACGTAGTCCTCTTGCTGCCTACTTAGCCTATACAAAGGGGAGATAGTGTGTGCCTGCATAGACTACCATCCAAAAATAAAGGACAAGGAGAGCTTGCGGGGAGTGGATGTTTCCCATTATGAGGCACTGTTTCTGCATCTCTCTGGCACAGAATAAGTGACAGCAGCAAGCCCAGCTCTCCCCTGTCCCCTCCAAATCCCTGACCCTTCTTGGTTACCTTTGGTCACTATCACCTTTGCAAATTCTGCAAGACCTTCATCTTAGTCCCCATCCCACCTTCATCCACTAGGAACTTGCTCCACCACTTCCACATAACTAAGTTAGTAAATATTTATATTCAATTCTTACCACAAATCATTAAACCATGTCATACTGGGAAGACTAGAGTTGACTGTCTACAAGCAAGTCAACTCTAGCCTAGTGGCACCTAAACCATGGCCACCTGCAATCAGGCTGTTGTCAGTCTTTAACAGCTGCTCACATGCAGATACTGACCTAAACCATTTCTGACCTAAGCCATGAGTCTGTTCCTTTTCACACATTCAGTTTCATTAATGACCTGCAGATTATGGTAGTGAAAGTGAGCATGAGGTATGATTTGGTAAGCATGAAAGTTCATGGACATGGGCAGGAGAAATCATGACAGGAGGGTGGAAAAGCATGGAAGGAAGGCATGCACTTCCCAGAGTACAGGTGCAGCTGCTGGAGGTGTAGGAAAGTTTGGAAAGTAGACTTTAGGGCGATACAGGCCATTATAATCCTCCAGTTTTGTAGCTTTTAAGAATATATATGTCACTAATGCAAATTGGTCCCATTAACAATGTGGTTAACAGCTATTAAGTGCTTCTTGTCTACTCCCCAGGGAGAGAAGAACATACAGTAGGATGCTTTTAAATAAAAAAATATATACAGAAACACATCCTGCTCAATAGTGATGCTGGGGAAAGCTAATTCAGAAACAGTCCTTGCTTTTGTAGGAGTGAGGAGATGTGTGATGATCTGCAATTTTTGCACAAAAGTTCATTCTAGTGTTTGACAGATCCAAAAAAATCTTTTTCTGACATGAAATACACATTTGAATTTTTAGAGTATGCCTATCAGGTAAGAAACAACCTTACCCTCCAAAGTGAAGCAATCTTTATATACATAAAATATAGGCATCTAATGGTGCCTACTATATGGCACCATTTTTTACTACTATATGGGAAATTCCAACAGAGAATGGCTTAAGGCACTTGCAGTAAAATCCTGTGCTGTTACTAGCAGGTTAATTTAAAATAGTTTTCAAAATATTTGTATTTTCATGTTCATATATTGTATTGGTGTTTTGTAGATGATAAGGTATAAACAACTCAGTCTGCATTGCTTTCATAGAATCATGGAATACCAGGTTGGAGGGAACATTAAGGATCATTCGATCCAACCTTTCTCGACATAAGCACTGTCTAGACAAGATGATCCAGTATCCTATCCAACTGCACCTTCAAAGTGTCCACTGTTGGGGAATCCTCTAGTTCCCTCGGGAGATTATTCCAACACCTGGTTGTTCTCATTGTGAAAATTTTTCCTCTTGTGTCTAATTGGAATCTATCCAGGAGTAACTTGTACCTGTTACCCCTCGTCTTTTCCATGTGACTCCTTGTAAAAAGGGAACTTCCATCTTCTTTGTAGCCACCCTTTAAATACCTGAACATGGTGATAAAGTCTCTCCTGAGTGTTCTTTTCTCAAGGCTGAACAAACCCAGTTCTCTCAGCCTTTCCTCATATGGCAGATTCCCAGTCCTTTGATCTTCTTTGTGGCCCTTCTCTGGACTCTCTCCAGTCTGTCCACAGCTTTTTGTACAGTGGGGAGCAAAACTGAACACAGTGTTCCAGCTGTGGCCTGACCAGTGCTGAGTAGAGTGGGATAGTGACTTTATCTCTGCTGGTGATGCCCTTGTTGATGCAGCCCAGGATCCTGTTGGCTTTCTTTGACACATCAGCATATTGTGTACTCATACTGAGCTTGTTGTCCAGCAGGACCCCTGGGTCCCTTTTTGCAGAGGTGCTCTTGAGCCTGGTAGATCCCAGTCTGTGCTGCTCTCTTGGATTATGTTTTTCCTAGGTGCAAGACCTTACACTTGTCCTTGTTGAGCTTCATAAACTTCTTGTTAGCCTCTTATTCCAGCCTATCAAGGTCTTCCTGCAGGGAGGCTCTTACTTCTGAAGTGTCCACTTCCCCACTCATTTTAGTATCATCATCAGACCTAAACAGGGTACACCTGATCCCCTCATCCAGATCACTTATGAAGTTACTAAACATTGTTAGGCCCACTATTGACCCCTGGGGGATCCCACTTGTGACAGACTGTGAATTTGAAAAAGAGCTGTTTACTACAACCATGCTTTGCCAGGGTGGGAGAAAGTCTTCAAGGTCAGGGTACAAATATGCTATAGCATTACTTACACATGCTCCTCTGTAAGAGTGCTTAGCAACAGTGAAGAATGAGGAACTCAATACTGAACTGATATCTAGTGCATGGACATAAAGAGGATGGTTTTGTGCATGGATGTTCTTCTTCAGCCCCTTTCCCCACCAGCATAAAGTCTGTTTTACATGGGTTAAGTTTCCAGCCCTTTGCCATCAACTTATTGCCTGCATGTGTGCCCATGCTGCCTAATTAGTTCCCTGAGTGTCTGCCTGTGTATGATAGAAACAGAAGTGCTCCACCCGGCACCTCACCTCTAAGTAAAAGTACATGGGTACCTATTAAGTTTGAGCAGCACTGAAGTGGTTTTAATGCAGAACCAAGGTGAATATATTAGCTTAAAGAGCATTACTTCATGGTCAAACAAGGCATAAAGGTCTTGTGGCAAGTGACTAGATGGCTCGTTTCTCCCCGTTGACAGCAGGACTAATCCAACACTGTAATTAATGTGTTTCTGGACATTCCAGATGAACAATACTGATTATAATCACTTATAAGCTGAGACATGCCTTCTCCATAAGATTGCTCATAACTAAAGGTATGGTTTTAAAGGAGTATGATACTCAGGTTGTGTCTTTTCAGTATCAGCCTATTAAACATTTGAAGGATCAAGGGAATATTCTTCTCCCAAAGAAGCATTAATTACTTTAGACAATTAGTTCTCCTAAACAGCTATTTTAATACAGAATTCGCTATCTTCAGAGAAGTCTGGTAAAAGGATTTTATTGGTCTCTATTGCAAACTCATCATATTTTTGAGTAATTCATTAGGCTTCATTTCATCTGCCTCAGCATCTGTTTGCTGACATAAGCATTAAAGTCTGTCTTTCTCTATACTGTGGTGTTAGCTCCCAGAAAACAAGAGAGATGTTACAGGGCTAGAAAGAGTTGAACATTGGATGCCCAGGATAGAATGCAACAAGGAAGATAAATCATTTCCTGGAGTCTGTTTTCTGAAAGTTTTTCTTAATCAGCCTTTAGTGTTTGATGGAGGGAGGGTTTTCTTGTCTTTCTTCCTTCTGATATTAATAACAACTCAAATCACTGACAAAAGAGATAAAAACTTTCCTGTCTGGATTATAATGCCTCTAAATCTTGACACTTAATATGTAGTTCAAGTAAAAATGTGTCTAGAGATCCCTCAGAGATTTATCTCTGAAAGAACAGGGATAGCATGTAAGGAGATGAGCTTCTAAGCCCTTGCAAGTGTGGTACTGATGAATGAATGCTGAAATATCCTAAAGCCAGGTATATTGCTATTTGGTAGTCAGTTCCCAACCTCCAAAAAGCAGTAGTGCTGTCCTACACCCACTCTGTAGCTGTTAGCAGAAGTAACAATAATTATACATAAAAAAACCAGTATCATGCTTCCATGTTCCAGAATAGTACTTCCACTAAGAACCGTAATTCCATACTAAAATCAGTGTTGTTCAACAGTACGAGCAGGAAAATATGGCGAGGTTAAATTAATTAGTCTATAAAGATTTGTTGGGAGAGTAACCAAGTGGGCCAGATAATAACAAATGGAATTTGATTTCAGTAAATGTAAAGACATTTTCATCTAAAAACAGTGGAACTACTTACACATTTTCTCAGGGTCTTAATTAGTGCATGGAAGTGGTCTGGGAATCACTTTGACAGTAAAGTTCAAAATTATGTTTAATGTGTACAACAGTGAAAAAGAAGACACTAAATATAAGGAACAGGATGAATAATAGATAAGACCATTACACAGATCTTCTAAAATATGCAATATTAGTCATCCTAACTAGAAAGGATGCTTTAGAGTTTCTGTGTCAAAGAGCTTAATAAGATAGAGACTGTCTACCAAAGAGAGAAGAGGAAAACAAGGCTGCATAGTAAACACACAGATGTATAGTCATGAATGGTACTGCAAAAGTAGCTGTGGAAGATTCTTTTTTTTCTGAAAGAAAAATAACGTATGTTCAATGGGACTGAAAAGCAACATTTCCAAAACTGAAAAAGGAAGTTCTTCACACTGTGCCTAATTAGCAACTACACTGATCTGTGAAAAGTTAGCAAGAGTCAAAACCAACTGACATTTATGGGAATAAACCAGCTGACATTATATGGCATATAAAATAGTTATAAGATACAAGAAGTGTACATTTGAAGTCATTATTCATTAGGAACCATGGCTGAGTTTTTAAGCGTGACAGATGAACTCTCAGATGCATACTACACATTTCTAGCATCCACCTCTGAAAGTAATTGTGCCGGTCATTGTTGCAAACAAGCCACTGAACAAGATGAATTACAAGTTTTCTCAATGACAGTGTTCCTACGTTCCTGAGTTTGGGAGGTAGTGTTTATTGGGAATTGAATAATGGAACCAGAACTAAAATTGGAATTGCTTACTGAAGAATAAATACCAGCAAGCCTCATCTTATTAAGTAGCTGAAGCAGCAGCCATTCATTCTGCCATTTTGGAACTGACCCTGCCCTATTTTGTTATTTTTGCCAGTTTGATACGTGTTTCCATGGGAACGGAAGCAGGACTAGCCACCAGCTGAGCCAATCTCAGCTGATGGCTCTCAGTTCTCAGGTTTTGTTCTGTTTCCTTGGAAACTGATGGCAAAGGAGAAAGAGAAGTAAACCAGCTTTTGCTCTTTAATATTTACTCTTTCTTTGGACCTGCTCTAGATCCACTGGGCTGGCAGAAAGTTTACCGCTAACTGTAATGGTCATTTATTTTCCTCCTCTCTGGAACATCTGTCAGACACTGGTGGGTCCCAGCAGATGCAAGTAAGAGTTCTCAGTTTCAGCTATTGCTGGTGTGCTGCCTGCTGTGAGCTACAATGGCAGGGTTTGAAAGCAGGCTACAGATTTCAGGAGACATTTGGCTCACACAGCCTGTAATATTTCAAATTGGAAGGAAAGAAATTAAATTTATTTAAAAAATAGTAGGGGAAACAGATGGGCGTAATGATATTTAGAGAACAAATTGCCTAACAAGCTCTGACCTGCATTAGGCTGAACACCCCCAGAAACTACTTCAGCCAATTATGTTCTTCATTTCACAATGTATGTTTGACAAAGTTCTCTCTAATCCAGCTGTTAGCTGACTGAATAGCCCAAAAGCACAATGTAAATAACACCCTCTAAACACATCTGTTTATGCATATATACATATGCAGAAAGAGAAAGGAACACGATCTGATTGTTTCACAACAGCAAAGAATCTGCATAAATCTACTCAAGTATGTGAATTTGAACCAGACATCTTTACCAATTCCAGACCTATGTTACTCCCACATTTTTATCGTGTTTATATAAACACACACATACACCCTCCTCTGTATATAATTTTGGGCCAGAGTATTTTCAGTTCTTACATCAGCACTGTCATGGCTGAAGATGAATATTAAAGAAAAAATAATAAATAATGAAAGAAAATTTTAAGGGAACATTAAAGAATATGAAAGAACCCTGGAAAAGCATGCAGGCAACTGATCTATGACTTAAGTAAAACTTTCTATGAAAATGATACTCAATCTACAGCTGTGCAGTTGAATCCCAATGTTCACATACCTTTCCTTTAAAAATGTAGAGACAAACCAATTTCACAAGACAAAAGGCTGTCCTAAAGAAAAGTTTTATATTTGGTATAGCCTCTGCTCTTAGTTAACAAATCTGTTAGGGTACAGAAACACGCTCACCTTCAACACGCTTTTATCCTTCCTTTTCTTTCACACACAATATATGAACTCCTTCCTGAGTTTTCTTTACCTCACATCTCAGTCATGTTCACACAACTCTGACTTATCAGTGGCCTGGTATGAACTTACAGAATTGTATAGTTAGTTGAATACACATACAGTCCAAATAATATCTCAGGAATATTCATTAGTTCAGGTACTGCACTAGCAGCAGTCTCAGACAATCAGATACACAGGAAGAATATTTATTCCTCCAGTCTTGCTGTGCTTGCATCCATCTACTGAAAATATACTCAACATCTCTGGACACTCATGGAGTTGTGTCAAGATAGCTAACACTGTGATTTAGTTCTGGGTTAGTCATTTGAATGAAAAACTTAGGCAGTTGTAATTGTTTTAAGTCAGGCTTATTTTATCTTATTCAAAGAGATGTAAGATGTACTGAGTTTACCTAATCTATTTATGCGTTTCCTCCAGATGAACTTAAAATCAAAATATATATACATCTTCTATATCAGTAAGACTTTGCATAGCAAACAAGATAATAATCTTCAGGTTTGCTGCTGCAGCTGCGATCAGGAAAGACTATTTCACTTTATGTTGAGCTTTGCAATATCCCTCCATAATTCCTCACAATCAGCCTTTATTTTTATTTTCTGGAGAAATTTACTATAACCTAAACTACTAAAATTTTGTCATCTCTTCCACTAAACAACACAGGACCCAGCACAGAGACTGGGACTTGTTCTGCAGGACTCTACCATCTACATCACTCCTTCATGGAAAATGAACATTTATTTATTCCTTAATTCTGTTTCCTTGTTCTAAATAATGTTATATCCATTTGAGGACTTCAGTATTATTACAAGGTTATTTAATTTCCATGAGTAGTTGATGAAATAAATTGTTGAGTCCTGTTTGGAGACCTAGCAGGCTGTATCAACGTCTCTTCACATGCCTGGTGTCTTCTTCAAAGGACTTCACTGAGTGTTTGAATGATCTGTTCCTTCACCAGTGTCATGTCAGCTCTTCCTCAATGCAGCATATTTATTTTTAATTTCATTCCTAATTATAATTTTTATAAATTGGCCTGCTACAGACATTAACTTACAAATTTGATGCTTCCACTCTGTCTTGAAAACATGGCAAGACATTTACAACTTTTTGCTCAGATATCAAAGCATTTCTGAGCTAATGATTACATACTGCTGTCAGTAGCTTGACTATTACTCATTTGAATTGCTTTAGAAAGCCTGGGAGAATATAATCTGTTTCCAGTGATTTATTTCTGATCAGCTTCTTTAGTCCTACCAGCAACTCCAGTCACTCCTCAATGAATTCATCAGAAGGGTTCTAGCATAGCAATCTCCACAAGCTCTTCAACAAGAATTTTGCCGAACAAAGCAGCAAATTTAACCATTCTAAAAGGCCTTGTTTTCTGCAAGTAACGCTGTTATATTTTGATCAAATTTTGTCCCCAAAGATTCCCTGGGAAACTTCCTGCTAGTGATGTAGAGAAAGATTTATTCTTTTTTTTTTTGTCTTTTAAAATAATTTTTTTTTTAGACTGCTTTATTCGTTTCTACATTTAACTTACCAGACTTTACGGTCATTTCTATTTTCCTCATTTGGGTACCGGTTTTTTGAAGGATGTCTTCCTGCTGTTTCGTCATGCTGAGTCTCTTTTTCTAGACTTACTCGATGTGTGGCATGCATTTACTCTGTGCTTCCAGTATGATATTCTTAATACTGTCTAGGCCACCTGCTAAGTGTTAACACTCAACAGTGTCCTCTTTTACATATCATTAAGAGGTTTCCTCACTTTTATGTTGTTCTCCTTCCTGAAGTTGAGTACCACTCTACCGATCTTCTTTGGTAGTTGCTTCTTTGGTTGTTGCTTCTTCAAAGCGATCACAGCTAAGAACGATGTATTTGCAGCTAAAGAAAAGTCCTTCAGCTATCAGCACTTTGGAACAGATTCTGTATACCATTCAGAAAGAAATCAAGGGTTAATACTCTCTTTGTAGGTCTTCTGATCTGTTGCACTACAAAGCAGTCGCTGCTCCTGAATGAGTTAGTCTGAGAAGCACATTTGTCCCATTCACATAGTAATTTTTTGCTTTTGCAATGTTTATGACTCCCTCAACATATCAGTCAAAGATGATCTTCTGGTTTGTTGGTTAGCAATAGATGTCCACTAATATAGTTATACACTTGGAATACATAGGAGTTTTCTTCAACAGAGTGCACTAGGCTGCCACTGGCATGGCCTACTCAGTCTTTCCCGCATATTGATACTTTTGTTATAGCAATGTCCTGATATAAAGTTCATCTTTCTTAGTTTCCACATTTTATTTCTATATCAATGCTAGAAGCCCAAATAGGGTGTGTCTTGTTGATCTGTTTGGTTTTTTTTCTTCTGTATCTTCTAAAATGGCACATTTATTTATTTGCCGTCTCCTTCCTCGCCTGTCCTGCCCCTCGGTCT